>JAJOHG010000214.1:0-44351 GCA_021029095.1 Phellopilus nigrolimitatus
CGCCTTCAAGCGGCGACTCGAAGATCCTCATGGAGTGCCTCGCTGAGCTGTCCGTGCATTCTCTCTTTGCAGCTGGTGGCCTCGGATTGACATTGAACTCCCTCATGGTACAGATATCTAACCAATCGTCAGCCAGGAAAGGCTCTGCCGTACGTGCTCCGCCTGCGGAGGCCAAACGTCTTCGACCTCATCCGCGAGAACAACCTGTTTACGGACGTGCAGGACCAGGCGCTCCTGCTTGTCGAGTTTGACCAGGAGCCTTTGAAGCAGCGGAAAGAGGCGGGCGAGGATACGCAAGGGCGGAGCCCGGCGATCGCGCTCCTCGTGGACCACACGTTCTCTATTCCCGTAAGTCGCGCGGCCTGTGTCATCTCACTCTTTGATAAACTCCTGATGACGGCGATCGCAGGTCCCGCGCGTCGTGCAGCAACTACAGAGCCGGCCGTACTTCCTCTACCTGTACCTCGACGCGCTTTTCGAGAAGGACCCGCACCTCGCGTCCGACTTTGCTGACCACCAGGTGCAGCTGTACGCGGAGTTCGCACCGCGCCGCCTGGTCGACTTCCTCCGCGCAAGCAATTATTATAGCCTTGAAAAGGTAGCTTCTTTTTTGTTTGAAAATGCAATTATCTGACGCTAACTGGGGATGCATTGCAGGCGTATAATGCCTGCAAGGAGCGGGATTACGTGCCGGAGATGGTGTTCTTACTCGGGCGTATGGGCAACAACAAACAGGCGTTGACGCTGATCATCGAGCGACTGGGCGACGTCAATCGGGTACGTGGCAATAACCAACCGTATTAGATTGCTGAAGTGCTGACTGCCACGACTGGCAGGCTATCGATTTTGCCAAAGAGCAGAACGACGACGATCTGTGGGAGGACCTCTTGCGCTACTCCGAGACGCGACCAGGTCAGTTCCTTCCCCGTTCTCAAGCAGTTCACCAAGCTCACTTTTGCCTTCCCGCCAGCCTTCATCCGCGGCCTGCTCGAGAATGTTGGGGCAGAGATCGACCCGATCCGGCTGATCCGCCGCATCAAGAACGGGCTGGAGATCCCGGGCTTGAAGGAAGCGCTGATCCAGATCCTGCAGGCGTTCCACCTGCAGATCTCGCTGCTCGAGGGCTGCCAGACGATCCTCGCAGGCGACTGCGGCACGCTCGCCCGGCGGCTACACAAGGGCCAGACGCAAGGCTTCTTCGAGACTGGTAAGTGCCTCTTTTTGGTTTCAGCGATAATGTTGGACGCTGACATTTTCTGACTTGCTTTTTTTACCCCCTGCTGAAATTACGGATTTGCTAGCTGCAACGCAATGTCCGGTCTGTGCCGAACCACTGCATGCGGGCCCCGCGGGCGCGACGATGCTCTTTCTGTGCAGACATGTCGTGCACCTGCGCTGCGTGAAAGGCACAGGGCCCGCGCGTCCTCCGGACGCGGTCCTCGCGCGGATAGGCGGCTCGAGGCAGGACGTTGGCGAGAAGATCGCATTGTGCGTTACGTCCTGTTGTACTTTGATTCCCCTTGGATTGACTTGCATCGCAGTGCTGCGATGGTCCGTGGACGTATGGATCAGGGGTGCCCGGTATGCCATAAGCGCGACGAGGGCGATCGGACATGATACTTTTTTCTCCCTTTCTGCCTCCTTTTCTTATACCATCTGTCGAGGATCTCGCTTTCTCTATTATGTTTTTCATATTATGTATTCGCATGCATACCATCTGTACAACGCGCCCATTTTGCACAACCAATCGATCATAATTAGACATACTTTTTGCTAAACAGCTGCGTCAGGCGGCCCCTGCGCCCCTCCACCACTTCACGAGGCCGTCCTCACCGGCGGAGACGAACGCGCCTGCGGAGCCTGGAGTGACGTTTGGGCGCCAGGCGACGGACCAGACCTCGCCGGTGTCCTTCACGGTCGAGACGGCCGCGCGTGCGGCGACGTCCCACACCTTGATCGTCTTATCCGCCGAGCTGCGCGCCGCGAGAAGTCAGATTCGTCAAATTCAGGGCGGTGGTGGACGCACCCAGATAACGCAAGCCGTCCGTCTGGCGACAGCGCGGCGCTGAGGACCCACGACGCGTGGCCCACGAGCGCCGCGACCGCGCCGCCCCCGCCCCGCGCCGACCCGGCGGACCCGGCACGCACATCAAAGAGCGTGAGGCGGCGGTCGTCCGATGCAGAGAGCAGCAGCGCGCCGTCCGCGGACCACGCGAGCGCGCGCACGGGCGCGGCGTGCGCGGTGTACGTCGCGACGAGCGCGTGCGCGGCGAGGTCGAAGAGGAAGAGCTGCCCCGTCTCGAGCGCGAGCGCGACGCGCGCGCCGTCGGGGCTCTCGAGTAGTTCGTTCAGCTTGCTTCGGGGCGGGGCAGGGAGGAGTGGGAGGGGGGACGTACGTGTGCGATGGCCATGCCGAACTTCTTCCGCCCGCTGTCCATGCTCGCGAGGCGCGCGCCGAAGGTGTCCGGCGCGGCCGAGTGCACGGACACGCCGCCCGCGGCGCCCGTCGCGGCGTACGTCTCGCCGGTCGGGTGGAGCGACACGCCCCACGCTGCGCGGCGCCGTCAGCTCCGCACGTCCACGTCGGCGATCAAGCAGCGGGCGGGGCACGCACCAGGCTCGCCCGGGTCCTTCTCGCGCACGAAGCTGTCGTGCGCGCCGACGAGCACGTCGGCGTCGAGGTCCCACAGCGCCGTGTGGCCCTCGAGGGTGTTGTACAGCGCGCGCGCGCCGCCGCCGCACGCGGGCGCGTCGGCGACGGAGAGCGAGACGACGCCGAGCGGGTGCGCCGGGCGCGCGGAGACGCTCTGGCCCGAGGCTGCGTCCCACTGCCTCACGCTGCCGTCGGCGGAGGCGGAGACGACGCGGTCGGCGGCGGTCCAGTGGACGGCCCAGACGGCGTCGGCGTGCTCTGGTTGACGTGAATAAGATATTTAATATTTATTTTGCTCGATGGAGGAGGTGCAGACTTTCTGTGGAATCGTGTGCGTGTAGGTATTGCAGGCTCTGTGTGTGAAGATTGATAGTCAGAATTTGAACATTCGGTATAACTTGAGTTTTACTCGCCATCGGTGTTGCAAGTGAGTGTCTACTAAGGAGATGTCACGCCCTGTCGCGGTTGGTCGCGCACTCGAAATGAAATTAAGGGCGCACATCCACCCGACGATATGTAATATATAGTACTACCAGAAATATGCAAGAGTGAAGAAGGAGAAATACAATGGAGTCCCGATACCGAACAATATATCACGAAAGCAAGAAAGCGAACGAACAGCAGAAATATTGAATGCACACGCGCGGTGCCGCCGCGCTCACGACTCACGACTCCACGCTGATTGCCCCGTCCACGGCGTCTGGCGGATCCCGCCATTCATCGTCATCCCCCCGCCCCGCACCGTCCATGCGCATATCCATGTCTACGTCCACATCTACGTCCATGTCCATCGCCCCCGCGGCACGCTGCAACTGCATCCGGCTCGGCGGCGCACTCACCCCGTTAAGGCCCCTCACCCTGCTCACGTTCATGTTCGCGCCCATAATCACGCCCCCGCCCACGCTCGCACCCACATTCGGCCGCGCCGCGCCTCCCCCGCCCCCACCGCCCTCGCGCATCACGACCGTGCGCAGCGCCGGGTCCCACACCGCCGCGCTGTGGAAGAACCGCCGTCCGTGCCCGTGCTCGTCGTCCGCGTCCGCCGTTTTCTCCGACGGCGCGAGCAGGCTCATGCGCTGCGCGTACCGGTGTGGGTAGAGGTGTCGCCGACCTCCGATCCGGCTGCCGCTCGCCGCCGACCGCGCGTCGTCGTCCGCCTCTCCATCCGAGTCGGACAAAGGCGACTCTGGCCCGTCGTCCGAGCTCGACGAGGATTCGTTTCGCCGCAGGTTGAACACCCGCCGGAATTGCTCTACGAGTTTTCAGGTCAGGCTCGGAATCCTGCTATTAGAAGGGGATAGCACTCACGTCCGAGCTTGTCGTCCAGCTCTCGCGACTCCTGATGCTCTTCGACTTGCATGGACGAGAAGCCGAGATGCTCCCCGAGGCTCTCTCCAGGCACTTCATGCATTTGTACGGACGGCGCAAAGGGGAGCCCAGCTATCTGCTTGAAGATTTGCTCTCTGGAGGAAAATGAGATAAAGCCGAGTAAAACCGACATTTGATACTCACTTTATGCTCTCCAGATATCCGTCTTTTGGGTTGCAATCATCCATGTTGTTCTCCGCCACCTCGAGACGGTATCGCGGCCCGAACCACTCGAAGTAAGCGTTCCAAGGAAGATTCCTGTCGATGGTATCTTCGATCCCGAGCGCACATGCGGTCTCGTACGCCCAAGCGCGCGAGACGTTTTTAATGGTGTACCCACCCCCGCCAAGGAGTATGAGCGGCAGTCCGGACTTGCGCAGGTACTGGACACAGTTAGCGTGGCCCTCCATTGTGAGGTTGAAGCAGCCAAGCTTGTCGCCAGACAGCGAGTCGGCGCCGCACTGGAGCACGACCGCGGAGGGCTGGAACCATTCGAGGATGCGCTGGATGACGGGCTCGAACACGCTTTTGAACGCGCCGTCCGTTAGGCCGTCGCGGAGAGGCACATTGACCGCGTAGCCCAGACCGTGGTCGCGACCGTGGTCGTCGACATGGCCCGTGCCGGGGAAGTACTCGCCGAACTTGTGGAACGAGCACGTGAGCACGCGGTCCGTCGTGTAGAACGCCTCCTCGACGCCGTCGCCGTGGTGGCAGTCGATGTCGACGTAAAGCACGCGCGGGAACGTGCGCAGCAGCTCGAGCACCGCGAGCACGATGTCGTTCACGTAGCAGAACCCGGACGCCTCGCGCTTCTTCGCGTGGTGCAGCCCGCCCGCCCAGTTCACCGCGATGTCCGCCGCACCCGCCGCCACGCGCTTCGCCGCGTCGATCGACCCGCCCGCGGAGATCGTGCAGAACTCGAAGATGCCCTCGAACGCCGGGTTGTCCTCGCCTACAAGAACTATATTTTGTGCGTCAGCGCCAACAGTGCTTAAGAAGTCGGATAGAAGGCAGGGGCGCCTACTCACAGCGCGAGCCGTGCAGAGTCATCTCCTCCGCCGTCTCGGGCGAGACGCGGCTGAGGAAGTGGATGTACTCGTCCGTGTGAAACGCGGTCATGTTCTCCGGGCTCGCGCGCCGCGGCCGCAGGACGTGCATCTTGTCGAGCATGCCGTACGCCGACACGAGGTCGTGCGTCATCCGCATGCGGTGCGGCTTCATCGGGTGCCCGAGCCCGTACGAAAATAGGCCGACATCATCTGTGCAGTTAAGCATCAGTGAAACGTCAGAACATGTTCGGGGTGGGTTGCTCACTGTCGTAGTAGTAGGATACTCTCCGCTTCGACATGAGTGGGTGTATGCGTGGTAGCTTCAGCTACAGACCTCAGGCTGCACTTTGTTTATTAGGACAGAGAAGGAAACCAGAGTATATACGTGCCGAATCGTAGCCGACGGCGTTGCTGGCGGTGAGCTCGAGGGTCCAGACAGCGAGCAAGCCGTCGTGCTCGTCGTCGTCGAAGGATGGCACGAACGTGCACGTGTTCTCGAAAACGCCAGAGACGCGTCGTCCCAATTTGGATTGCTTTTCTCATCTGCGAACGCGTCGGCGCGTCGTCGAGTACGTAATCGAATTGCACTTTTTCTACTCTCTTTACCCGTCACGACAAGTTGAACAGTGGACCGCGCGGAAATCCGAGAAGTACACTTCTCGGATTTCCATACACATAACTTGATCTCATACACTCGTCAAGTTTATCTCATGAAAGGTACAAGATCAAGGGCTTACCTTTACCTCCTTGCGAAGGAGTGAATCTTCAGTAACTTGTCATGGTGGCAATATCTTCTCGACTGGATTTGGGACGAAACTGCAAATCCTGCATCTCTCTGATCTTTCTGTCATAGGACCTGACACAATCGTGTATAGCTTTTCAGGATGAGCTCTCGTCTATCGATTCATTCTCTTGTTTCGTCAACATCCGTTTTGGCTATGCTGCTTATTGATGCGCGTCAATATGGTGATTTCGGAGATTGGGCTGTTTCGCATCAGTAATACAGAACATGCAGACCCACGCATTCTTTTTCGACGGCTTTGGCTAGCTTCTGCGACCTTCGAGGGCCGGTACACTGCTCCTTTCTCTCCTCGATCCTGTTATAACGCCCAACTCAGTTTCTGAGCTTTACGATCCAAGTATATCGCACTCAACTATGATGGACACTGAGCAATATGGAGAGCTCCACGAGTTGGATAACGTCAAAGCAAGCCCGCATGTGCCGCCCGCATCGGATACTGTGCAGCCCTTGTCGCACTCAGGCTCGAAATCATCGCTTCGAGATCGGCAGCTCCGAGAGCGACAGCATGTTGACGCAGCACCCATTGAACCCGGCAGCAAAAGTAAAAACGTAAAACATCGTTCACACAAAACATTCTTAACCACCTATTGCCGCAGCCGAACTTGCATATCTTCGGGAAATGGCCGGGCATCTCAGTGCATTTGCATCAACGCGAGAGCAAGACGAACGCGAAGCGAAGAAAAGCACAAAAGCCAACTATAGGGCCCAGGCTTTCTCCTCTCTTGCGGTTGTCGTGAGTGCGTTTCTTGTATTATCATATAACTCTCGATTCTGAGAAAAACGTTTTGGACCTATAGTCTGTCTTCCTCGCTTCCCTAGCCGTCGCGTTTTTGTCTTTGGTGAATGACACGATCAGCGACCGCGACGCAGGTTCGCAAGGCAAGATGAGCGACAGAGTCACCATTGCGCTCTGCTACACAACAACAATATTTTCTCTGATCGATACGGTTGTCCTTGGCTTGCTAGGCCTCAGCCCGGTTTTCAAAGAACAGGCCGACGCCGACGACGAGTCAGATCTTTCATCCCTTGAGTCAGGGAGTCGAGCAAGTCGGTCTACGGACAGTCTCTCCGCTGCACCTGAATCTGCGTCGGCTAGTGCACATGGGGACGTACGCGACGGGAGCTCGTTTGTAGATGGGAAAGATTGGGCCGATGGATGGAGTCAGTATAGGACGAACATGATGAAGACGAGTGCCTTGTTTCTGGTCGTATTCGTCACTATGAGCACTCTCTTGTTGGCGACGGAGACGTTCTTGATAGCTTTGCTGGTATTCGTGTGGGCGGAGCAATCGCTCGCCGTCGCCATTGTAGCGACAGTGTCGTTCCTGTACTCTGCGGTTCTACTAAGCACAGTGGGTCTTTTAATTGCAGTTCGCTCACACTGGATATGATGATATACGTGTACTGCGGCGCGCTGAAGCGGATTGGTTTGAGGAGGATCGAAATAGTCAAGTGCCTAACTAACTAATAACTATTGAAATATACTTTGTTCGCTTAATGGTTATCATTTTATCCTTCGGCAATTTTTGTTATGTGTTGAAGAATGAAAAAGCCATCTTTTGTCCAATGCTGAGATTTGAGCGAATGCAACGCCAAATTCAAAATGTATGATAGTAGGGAGTCAGCACAGCTTCTGTCTCGATTCTTGAGGCGTCTATCCAGCGTCTATCATGACATGTATCAAGATCATTGCTTCTAGCAAGGAACGATGCTGCACTGCCAATTTTCGGCGGTCCCGCACGGTGCGGCGTAGTTGCCCCAGAGTACCGCTCCGACAGATCAAATCATTTAAAAGCCCCTTCTTCATGCGATGCCATCACTTTCTGACGCATTTCGCAAACGATGTCCGACATTGTGGCCCACATTCTCCGCATCGACATCGAGCGCCGATGTTATCGAGACTACAGAAACCCTCTGAAGCATGACACGCGGAGATGGCGCGAATCTGTCTTCTGTCTTTTGGATCTCGGGATTACACTTCTTTTTTCTATGAAAGGAAGTCCTTGACAAAAGGCTATCGCCTTGACGCTGTAACATATCCAGTAGGTCTTTGTTCTTCTTCAAACCTTCAGGTCTGACGTTAGTTTCACGACTCACTACATTCAAATCCTGTGCTTTGGCGTGAATGCGCACTGGGATAGCGGAGCGAACCAGAAGGCGATAAAAGTGCTTTGTCTGATCACATCGAAATCCAAGAAAACATACGACGACGTATGGACTGCACTGTGAATTCGATTCCGGTAAGAACCAGAATGGATGAAAAGGCTGTATATTTACTATTTATTTTTCCTGCAGCTAGACCAGCGTATGACTCGTCGAACGTGAAATCCAATGGCAGGAGACGCAATAGACCTTGACGACGACGTCAACGACGGCCAGCTTCGCTCCTGCTTCCATGAGTCCTTCGAAGACAGTGTGGAGACCGCCATTGAAAACTTTCAGTACAAGCTGAAGAAGCCGAAGGAAATTTAAGATCCAAGTACGCATACAACGTGAGTCGGCTCGTTCTTTTACTCTGTAGTTGTTACTACTTTTTTTTTCGGATCCCCTCGATTGAACCTGTGCTGTCATGTGAAGGTTAAGAGGGGTTTCGCACAATCCTGCAGACCACCACCGTGTTTGTCGATAATCGAATCCACGCTCTGCTTGGAGAGAACTTCAAGGATTATGTCCCTAGAGGAATTCATGAACTGTCTTCCGAGACACTTGCCAATCTTTCCACCAGTGTCAGCGATGCTCCTGAATATCACCGAATATCGACACTCCATCCGTGCTCGAAAACTTGCTTACGAGTACAAATAACTCACCCTCCAAAGCCTGAAGATGACTAGAGGTGGGGAATACACGAAATTCTAGCGGCTAACCATCAAATCCCGTGTGCACCTCATAGCGACTTCTCCAAGCTGTCGCTTTTGACTCCGATACTAATTGGCATATGGTATTCAATACCATATGTCCTAGCTTCAGAAAGGCATTGCTTGTCTCTCGTTTTTTCTCTCGACTTCTGTAATACAAGCCTGGTGAAGTAAAAGAAATTGCGAAGTCAGGTATAGTTTATTATACTCATATTGCCTAACCTGCATATGTACTAATGCGTAAGTTCTTTCAATGCATAGCTAAATTTGGAGGCTGACCTATGCATTATAAAGGCATCATCCGAATGGCATCAAACTTAATCTCGCCACATCCACGCTCACGATCAGAGCATACGCAAGCCCTTGTTCAAATCTCACACTCACTTTCACTCTCCGTCTAGTACTTGCCACCATGGAATTCGAAGCTGTCGTGACTGCGGATATCGGAGTCATCAGAGCATTAAGAAGGGCTTTGCGAAGGCTCGAGCGCTACGACGGCGTTTTTGATAGTGACCACACCACTGTATGGCCGGAGACAGACAGCGACGCGTAAGCAGATACTAAAAGGAATGCCCGGGGTATTGCTGATGGAGTGCGTCTGCAGGACTCTTGCGGGATCTTCCGCGACCGCAAGCCAGCAGTATGAAGCAGCCAGATCCTACGTGACTGATTTGAAGAACCAACAAGAGCTCTTAGAGCGTCTTCAGATCGTCCTAGAAGCGCGCATAGCCATTCTAGAATTTGATCTTGAAGATCTCGAGCGCCTTTTGGTCAGCAAACCAACCGTGGAGCGTCTTCCAGAGGTCCCCGATCTTCCCAAGGAAGAGCCTTCCGATCTGTCCAGTGAAATTCTCCGAGAGGTACCTGTTAGCAAATTCCCCAACGAGCTACGCAGTGAAGTGCTGTCTCTCATTTTCAAGCATTGTGTCACTGACGCGGGAAATGATCTTCCCCGAGAGCAATTATCGTTGGGCAGCGTTTGTCGGCTTTTTCGTACAGAGGCACTCAAAACACCAGTCCTTTGGTCAGTTATCAGTTCTTCGATGTCCATGGAGAGACTGGAGACACAGCTTCGTCGTTCCAAATCCGAAAGACTCTTAGTTTGCATCTCAGACGCACCTGTTTCTTCAGGCAATCAGCAAAATTCGCGTGTTGAACGAGTCAAACGGATACTTTTGGAATCTTCCCGATGGTCATCGCTGAAGCTGCGCGGAAATCCACACATCATCTCCGATATCAAGCCTTTTCCTTACCTCCCCGTTCTTCGAAATATGGAGATCACAGCCGCGTCCGACAATGATTCAGATTTCAAGCAGGATTTTCCCAATTGGACTACGCCTTCACTGAAGTTCGCGCTGGCAGACAATTTTATACCGCCAGTGTACTTCAGTTCCTCCTTAGTGACCTGCGATTTTTCTTGGCATGGCACGTTTTCCTTACAGACAAGACGGCTCGTTTATGCTTTGAGTCATATCCCGTCATTACAGAATTTGGCACTGACATTTGCTATTGCAATCTACGAAAGACCACCAAATGGTGAGCTTTATCTGCGATAATCCGGAATTCCACTAATTCTCCATGTAGAAAGAGTAAAGCCTTCCCGCCTGTTACTTCCTCAACTTCAAACTCTGGCAGTGACAATGTGTGGCTCGATTGTTCAGACGACCGGTCTACGCGTTCTTTCGTGGATCTCAGCGCCTTCCCTCAAAACTTTGCACATCCAGTTGGTAGGCCCTCAGCCTACAACTGCTGACTACATTTCAAATCTATCTATCTACGATACGCGGAAAGATGATGCCATCCGGAACTTGCTTGAACTTCCGCACTCTCTAGATTCTCTTCCCTCCCTGGAGGACTTATACTTTTGTTGCAATTACTTCCAGCCAAAACGGTACGACTGCATCGGGAAGCTTTTGCTGATGATGCCTTCTCTGCGTCATCTGTGCTTCGATGCACCCTATCTGCAACCGCCCTGGAGGTTTCACAAAAGGGACACGGAAATGTCAAAAAGGAACTTGACTGATAAAGAAGTCAACTCTCTTTTATACTGGCATGATCCAATCACGTGGTTTGAGCTGCGAAACTGTGCCGCTGTAAAACGCGAATATCTCATCGAGCTCGCAGATCACATTCTTCGTACTCCAGAAGCAGCAGAAAACTTCAAGCTGCTTTCAATTTTAGGATGTCCAAACGTTTCGGCTGATGACGCGCACCACGTTCGTACTCGATTAGGCGGAAAGGATGTCTTTTGGACCCCTGTCGTTGCGTGATTATAGCCCAATAATCAGTCCGTTCTTCGCTCTGGTCATCTACTCTCCACCGCCTTGAGTACAATGAATCTGGCTTCGCCTCGTACGTCATATGGAGTGGTTTTACACGAGCGCCATATTTGACATAGGCAGCGGTATCATTGACTCTCGATACTGGCTGTCGTCCTTTCGCCAGGAATTACGACACCGATGGCCCTTCGGGCTCGTCGGTCAGCTCATAAATCGCGATTCCTTCCGCGTCGACGTCTTCCTCTTCCTTTTCTACGTGCACACCTGCGCAATGCGCATTGCGCATACCCTCGTCTTCAATCCGACCTCCCTTGTTTCGTCGCATATTCGTCCGTAGCCTCACTCAGCGTCAGCTCGAGCACCGGGGTGGGCAATCATCGCCGCCAAAGCAGCAAGTAAAGTGTTTCGAGGAGACGGTTCATGCGATGCCGTTAGCGTCACATATAGGCACTAGGAGTCCAACTCTATCTGTATTCACGGTATGTACTAGAGTTATTGCAGTTGGAAAGTTGTGTTCGACTTTCTTGTGTCGATGGCGTAGCACTTCTGGGTATTTTATTGTGGTCTTTTATGCCAAACTACACGCCTCCTATACAATGACTTCTCGATACAACAATTCAAGGAGAATATAATTTCTGTCAATCATTGGTGTTATAGGATGTTAGCAACATTACAAATATCGTATAATCGCTATTTTATTATATCGTTGAACAAGGAAGTTGGAACAGATCTAAATCAAACATCTAACCGTCGTGTAATAACATTAGAGCCCGAGCCGGGAATAAAAAGAAGGTGTTTTCTAGGACTCTATGAAAAGGAGCGATAGTCATGATATCAAGAAGTACAGTCTAGCGACGCGAGCGGATGCGGAAGAGGTACATGAATGCAAAGAGCAAGCCCACCTGCAAGGGAACCATCAGCACATGATGAGAACAAGAGAGAAAGACTGTAACGCACGTTGAATACAGCGAAGCCGAACATGATGCCCAGGTTGCGCCAGTGGTGCGAGTAGAAGATGTTGAACGACGTCGCGAGGAACTCGTCCGTCGTGCGCGCCGAGCAGTATTTGCACGCGCTCGTCGCGTCCGGGTTGTCCACGTACCCGCCCCCGGTTGAGATGAAGGGGTCCATGAACGCGGAGCACGTCTGACCACTCGGCGGGTCCACAGCCACGAACTCCGTCGAGGAACAGCTGATCTGCTGGCGCCCGATCGCTAGGTTCACGTGTTAGAAGGATACTCTGAATGATAAGCGAGTTGCAATACCTTGACCGAGGATACCTTCGATGAGGTAGGTGTAGGGCGAAAGGCGGTACATCCACTGCCACCAGCCCAACTGTCTGAACGGCTGCAGGACGCCGTTGCTATAGACCATCCGCGTCAGTATTTGAGTCCCTTCGAATACAGAGTACGCAGAAACTCACAAAGCGATGACGAACGAAAACAGAGCACTGAACAGCACCGATGCAATGACCGCATCCGGCGCCATCGCAGCGACCGCCATCCCGAACGTGGTGTAATACATCGGGAAAGCGAGGCCAAACATGAAGTACGTGAAGCCGGCGCGGCTGCTGTCGAAACCCACGGTCCAGTACCAGCAGAGGAAGAACAGCGAAGAGCCGAGGATGTTCCACGGGATTTCGGCTATCAGCTGGGCTACTAACAGCGACGTCCAGCTGTACATCCGGCTTGGACGCTCGCGCACTTCGTAGATGTTGCGGAAGTCGATGAAGATGACCTGCAGCTGGTTGGACAGCGGGACAGACAGGATACTCGCCATGAAGATTGCCTGAAATGCACCAGTCAGTCCAATCCAGAAGGATGCCGATTACGCGAAACTTACAAAGAGCTTGTTCTGCGAGCCCTGCAGGGTGTCCTTCGCCTTGAAAAACGTGAACCCGATAAACAGACCCGCCGCGATGTTCAAGAACAGCTTCGACATGACGTAGGTCGGGTTCCGCCAGTACGCCTGGAACGCGCGGCTCGTAAGGGCGAGCAGCTGGTAGCCCCAGGAGGTCGCGAACTCCGACTGGCGCGTCGTCTGGATCGGGGGCTTCTCGTGGCCCTCCTCGTGAATCTGGTCGATCTGCTCCTTCATCCTCGTGGCCTCCTCCGATTTAAGCCAGGCGCTGTGCCAGTCGATCGTCGCGGTCGCGGTCGCTCCGGCGCCGATCACATCGAGCATCCATTCAGCCGGGTTTTCCTGCTGCTCGCAGGGACGCGCGCCGTTCTTCTCGAAGTAGCCGATGATCGTCGACGAGTTTTTGCCTAGGTCGCCGAAGTAGACAGTCTGCCCGCCCTTGCGGAGGAGCAAAAGCCGATCGAAGACCTGGAACAGCTCGCTGGACGGCTGGTGGATGCTGTGAAACAAGGCACGTCACCCGTCTGTTCTTGCACAAAAGAAGTGTATAGGACACTGATACTCACGTGCACAGAATGGCCTGACCGTGGTCGGCCAGACTCCGGAGGAACGCGGTGATCGCCCATGCAGACTGGCTGTCGAGTCCACTCGTCGGCTCGTCCAAGAACAGCAGCAGCCTCGGCTTCGCAGCAAGTTCCACGCCGATGGTCGTGCGCTTCTTGTGTTCGACGCCGAGCGATCCGACGATGGCATCGGCATGTGCCTCCAGCCCGCACATCCTCAGGCACGTTTCGACACTTCACAGAAGAAGGAAAGGTAAGGGCGATGCCGGAACGGAGCGAGCCAAAAGGACGTACTAGGCTTCCTTCTCTGCAAGGGGAACGGACTGCGGCTGGCGGAGTTTGGCGGAGAACAGAAGCGCTTCGCGCACGGTCGTCTCTGGGAGATGCGAGTCCATTTGCTGACAGTAGCCGCTATTTCACCAACGAGGATTAGAGCTGCATAGTTGTTGAGATTACAAGGTATGCACATACGTTTGCGCTTGGAAATCGCGCGGGAGCTCGTAGCCATTAACGAGACGATCTCCCGTGATCACTCCCGTATCTGTACGACCGGCGAGGACGTTCAGAAGAGTCGTCTGCGGCAAATGCGTCAGACGCCACCCTTATTCGATCTCTTTTCAGGAACGCACCTTGCCCGCTCCGGACTCGCCCATCAACGCCGTAAGCTTGCCCGGCGCGACGTAGCCGGAAACGTCATCCAGCAGCAGGCGCGTCTCGCCCCGCCCAACGGGAACCGTGTAGTTGAGGTGCTGCCACGTGAAGAAGTCCGTCATCACCGGCGACGCCTCCAGCGCCGTCTCCGACTTCTCGGGCGACGCGTCCGAGGCGGCGCGCGCAGCCGCCGCACTGCCCTTCTCCTCGTCGTCGGCGGCGCTCGCGGCGTCCGACACGGGCGCGGCCTTCGCGCCGCGCTTGTACAGCGTCACGGCGGCATCCGCTGCCGAGGTCGTGTTCAGCTCCGTGAAGAGGTTCAAGAAGAAGATGAAGCCGGCGGCGAAGGCGCATACAATGCCGAAATTCTATCAAAAGGACAGAGTAGGGATGAGCGTAGGCATATTAGTGTCGATAAAAACGAACCATCCAAAGGTGGCTGTACGAGTAGCCATAAGACAGCTCGACGAATGTGTTGCCGTTTACGGTGCTTTGTCCCGCCACCGAGCCGACTGACGTACAGACCTGGTTGGCCAGCGAGATGTTCTCGTAGCCCGGTCCCTGTGGAACGAGCGTTGCGCACGTCCCGTCGAGAGTGTGGAACTCGTTCACCAGAATCGCCTCAAACCCGTACCGCAGTGGCTGAAAAATCCCAGTTCGAACGTCAATACGGCGCACGAGGCTCGAGCAGACGAAAGAGAAATAAAAATAAAAAATACGCACGTTGATATAAGTGATCCACCTCAGAGCGCCTACAACCGAGCTGTCAGCGGGCGAAACGCCAATCTCCTACGAGAATTTCAACTTACCGATCATACTGGGCTTTGGGATGGTGTAGCCGGTATACAAGACGAGCGCGAGGATGAAGATGCCAGCAAGCGCCTGCGCGCTCGGCTCGCGCTTGAACGCCGCAGCGAGCGCGCGGAAGAACGCCCTCATCGTGATCGTCACCGAGAAGGCCAGCAGGAAGAATATGCTTCACGTCGCGCGCGGATCAGCAGACAATCCCAAGAGAATTGGAATTAAGAAGGGGAGCGCAGACGCACAAGAATTGGCCAGCGGTCTGCTGGAGCTTGACGAGGAAGTAGAGGATGACGGAGAAGACGGCGATGGTGACGAAGGTGATTGGAATGTCGACGATGGTGAGTGCGATGGACTCGGCGAACGGATGGTACATCGCGGCCTTGTAGTGGCGGTTCACAATCGGCCGCTGGGCGAACAGCGCAGGGATCTCCGCCATAGCCGACAGCGCACCGAACAAAATAGCACTGTCAAAAAAAAAAGTTAGCAAGATCCTCACGATTTGGCAGGCGGAGCGCGCGCTCACAAGAAAAGCACACCGCCGCGCGAGAAATACGCCGACGTCGAGTCCGGGGTCTTCAAGAAGATCGTGCCCATGATGATCGCCTGGAAGACGTACGACGCGACGATGATGACCTGCGCGGTCCAGTCGCCCTTGAGGATCTGCACGCGGCGCACCATCGCCTCCTGCACCTGCATCGCGACGCTGATCGTGAACGGGCTGCCCGCGCGCGTGTGCCGCGCGCGCTCCGCCTGCGCGCTCTCGATGTACGAGCGCCGCTTCTCTTCTTTGGTCGACGCGGGCGCGGGCGCGGGCACGGGCGCCCCCGCGAGCGCGTCGTGCGCGCCGCGGTCCTCCGTGATGACGTTCGCGGCGAGAAAGGCCGCGACGTCCGCGCGGTTCGCGTCCGCGAGCGCGTGCGTCTGGAAGTGCGCGGCCATCTCGTCGGCCGTGCGCGGGACGCGGCCCCCGAAGCCGGCGCGCGCGGTGCGCCCGTTCGCGTCGGTCACTATCCGAGGGGAAGGTAAGATGTCAGACAAGATGGTCGAGGCGGGCGGAAAATGAATGCTTACCAGCCACAAGGAAGTCCGCCGTCGTCTGCCTGTTGGCGGGCTCCCAGCCCATGTCGATGAAGTACTGCCGCGCCTTGCCCGCGCTGCCGAAGTAGACCATCTTGCCCTCATTGATCACGCAGACCTTGTCGAAGAGCTCGTAGAGCAGCTCCGAGGCCTGGTAGATAGAGACGATCGACGTCAGACCCAGGTTGTCCGTCGCGATGCGCAGGGCGCGGACGAACTCCAGGGCAGTCGACGCATCCAGCCCGCGCGTGGAGCTGTAACAACAAGGCCGTCAGCGGAAAACAGCGCGGAGCCCAAGAAAGCAGAAGAAGAAGAGAGGCCACGCACTTGTCCCACGCGCCGAGCTTCGCGCGCGACGCGAGCGCCTCCGCGATCGACACGCGCTTGCGCTCGCCGCCGCTCACGCCGCGGATCGCGGCGTTGCCGACCTTCGTGTGCCGGACGTGGCGCAGGCCGAAGACGGTGCTGAGCGTGCCCGTGATGCTGTCGACGAACTCGGCGCGCGAGCAGCCCGCGAGGCGCGCGTCGCGCCGCGGCATGCGCGTGCGCGCGGCGAAGGAGAGCGTCTCCTGCACGGTGAGCGTCGGGAAGTGCACGTCGTCCTCCGGGCAGTAGATGACGTCCCCGCGGAAGTGCTTGTACACCTGCTTCGGCGTGAACGCCGAGTAGTGCAGCAGGCCCGAAACGGCATGGTACTCCGCGTGCTGATTGGCGAGCGTCTTCAGCAGTGTCGAGCAGCCGGCGCCCGGGCGCCCGAGAACGACTGCGCAGAAAAAGTATCAGGATCAGACGCAAAGCCACCGACGTAGCCGACACGCTAAATCAGAAAATTTGGCGTACGCAGCATTTCTCCCGGGTTTACTACACCTTCGAACCCGGACAATATGTCGCGCACCGGGGGATGTATCGCCTGGCGAATCTTCTCAGGAATCAGAAGAGGATTGAACATCGAGCCTACGGTCGGCTGGTAGCTCGCAGCCGACCCCAGTCCCTGCACGCGCAAGTCCTTGAAAACGACACCGAGCTCGCGAGGCGTGATCGATTGCTCCTCCTGCCTGGCGTCCTGTCAGCCCTCAGCTACGCAAAAGCATCCGAGACATGCGCGCACCGTTTGACGATATCCTTCAGATGCTTTCCCAGGTCGAACTTCTCCTGCTCAGCGTCGGACACGACGGTACTGCCCAACGTCGACTGTGCGCTGCTGATTTGGCCGGGGAGCGGCGGCACAGGCGCGGGGTGCAAAGAGTGCATGGAGCGCGCGGCGGCGCTCTGCTGGGTGAGCGTGCGCTTCAGCTCGTGCACGCCCTCGGGATCAAAATGGTCGAGCGCGACGCGCGACGAATTAGCAGCAGAACCACGCCTTTTCTTCAGTCCGCCGCCGGCGGGCTTCTCGTCGCCGTCGTCAGCCCCGTGGTGGTGGAAGGCGTCGCCAATCGCCGCCGCCGCCATCGCGGGCCCCGCAGGGAGCTCTGGGACTACGTCGCGGTCGCGGTCTCCGGGTGGCGGCTCTGTTTCGCGGGGAGCGTCCATAGTGTAAGAGGAGGATGGGGACGAGTAGGGAGCAGGAAGGAGGCAGGCGGCGGCGCGCTCGCTTTTAAGAGATATTTGAAACTAGGCTGAGGTTGTTCAGATTAGACCGGATCGACGTAAGCTGCCGCCGATCACTCAAGCAGGATGACGAGAGACTTCTAAGTGCGCTAGTGTGTAGTGTCACGTGATTATGTGCGATGTCGGACACTTTCCGCCAGCCGGCCCTGGTCCCCGGATGCAGAAATCGATCCTTTATGGAGAAAGTACCAGATGCATCGGTTATCATTAGATCGTAACAGCCCGTAATCGTAACAGTAAGTACTGTATGAGCAGGAGCACAGGCAGGCTTCCACCGATGAACGTGAAACACACAATTGTGTGCGCTGTTGTCGGCTATAAGAGAGCATCCAGCCAATCGTAAGAGCGACGAAAAGATAGGACTTACGGAGCGTATGCGTATGTAATGCTGTAATGCAAGTGCGATAGTGTATCTTTAGCTCTTTTTTGCGCGTGCGGCGGCTGCCGCTGATCGCCTAGAGGACGTCCGCCCATCGGCAGGCCGAGACAAGCCTGCTCCGCACAGGAACGAGATACGGGTCGCCGCGCCCGCATACACAAATCCGACGCTGCCCACCATCATCGCGTTCCACTCCCACACGCGCCAGAACACGCCCAGCCCGAGCGGCGCCATCGTCAGCAGGTGCCCAAAGTCCGCGATCAGCAGGCAGAACAGCAGCCGGCGCCACGTCCGCAGCGAGTCCGTCGACGACAGCACGAGGTGCTCGTTGAGCGCAAAAAGGAGATAGAGGTTCGCGAGCTGGAAGAGCGAGATCGCGACCTGCGGCGACGTGGGAAATAGCGGCAAAAGCGAGGGCTGCAGCGTGAGCTGCGCCAGGTACTCGCCTGGGCGAGCTGCGTAGAATGCTCCTAAGAGAGCTGAAACGGGCTCGATGTACAGGAAAAAGAGACGATATGGAAAGAACGGTATAATAGCTCTTTCATCCATAGTAATAGCGTAGAGCTCGTAGAGGTGGACTTGGACCCTTTGATCAGCGATCGGTGAACAAACGAGCCTATAAAGGCAACTCGTTCGACTTCAGAACATGATTGCCACGCACGGTCCTCGTGGTTATAGATATGCTTTAGACTTACTGCAAAGGATTCAAAACGTTCTCTAGCAATCCATCCGGAAATCCGATTGAAAAAAATTTATCGAGTGGAACTAAAAAGGGTGCACGTATACTGGTGCTGGGGTCATGCACGCCACCGAAGAGGACGTGGAGCCCACCAGCTTTAGCATGGTACACAAGAGAAGAGAAGAAAATCCCGTAGACAACGCGACTATCTATGTATGTGTTCTTGGCTCTGGACAGTGGGTTATGAAAGGAGGAGACAGCCCCTCGAATGTCTAACGGGTCTCGGCACTTACTGCATCGCTCCACGCGCAAGGCTTCATCTAACGCGTTTCGCCTGTGGAACATCGACACCAATCCCAAGAAATTGCTGAGAGTACGCACTTATGTCTCGCGTTCGTTGCCGGTTAACTCCCAGCCTTACTTGCGGGCAGCTGGACTCGTACTGTCGAGAACATAGGCATGCCACAAGCAGCTCGCTCGGCGACGCACTTCTTACATATTTTATTTATGTAGGCACATATTCTGTGATCTCACAGTGGCTGATTATCTATAAATTTCCTGCCTGATGCACACCTTAGACTGAGCCGGGTTTTTATCGCAGATACGCATTATTTACTTATAGAAGATAACGAAGTGCATAAACACCAACAGCGACATCGGACCCCACGCAACGACTGCCTCCCAGAGCACTGCACTCCCCGTCGTCAAGACACGTTATCAGCTCGCCATGGCAAACCAGGAGGATGCGATAGCAGCTGCGCGCACGAAGTCTAGTCCTCAGGCTGGCCAGAAAGCCGGCATAGACCCAAGGAGACAAGAGGAGCTCAGAGCCAAACTATCCGAGGAGGCAAGAAGACACGATCCCAGCTAGAGCGGCGGCAAACCGCTCCCCTTCATGGCGGCTTTGTCAGGCGCCATCTGCACAAGCCTCCGGAGGCTACGGCCTTCCCTGTCCAGCGCCTGTTCTCAGTCTTTTGAAGAACCTGAGAAGCAGACGGCAGCATGCAGCGTCAAGGTCCCGCTCGAGCATATGTGCGTGGAGATTTCCCGCCCGCGGCTCGGACGTGACTTGTTCCTGAAACGAGGATATACGCTCTGCTCCTAGAAGCTTCGCGAGTTGACTCGGGACCGCAGAGCCGTCGAAAGGCAGCGCGTCAAAGCGCGCGATAGACATCGCGCACGGCAAGGGTTCCGTCTCACGGAGTCTGCTCCAGGCTTGCAACCGGCGCGCCGGCCGGCCGCGCTCGCGGAGGCCTCCGCAACAGGATGCAGAGAACAAGCTGCGTGCGCGATATAGTAGGCCCGGCACCACGAACCAGAGTTCATGGAACCCTCAGTTATATTACGATGCAGGTGGAGGAAGAAAACCGAAGAGAGAGGAAGAAACGAGCGAGCTGCGTGACGTGCTGCAGCCAGCTGAGAACGGTGTGCGAGGATCTGGGCTCAGAAAGCGCTCGGTACAGATTGACTGAGACCCCGTAGAAAACTGAGCGCATGGTAGAAAAAGACGCCGGTGTCGTAGTTGCTTGCTGTTTTGCTGTAAGTATCCCGGAAAAGGCGCTCATCTAGTGTTGTTGGCGGAACTCGAGGGTTTTGCCGTTGCCGCCTGGCAAAATGGCAATTGCCATTTGGCAATACTAAGCCCGAATTTTGGGTTGGCAAAACCTGGCAGAAGTTACATATTTTTAGAAAATGGCAGGGAAATTTGAGAAATTAATCTGCAGGTTGTGTCCGTTTACACCCCTCGCCAACGGGTGCATTTTTCTGCATTTAATGTACGCCGTAATTATCAAGAATTTTCAAAAAGTCACCGAAATCACTTCTCTTTATGGAAGTCCTGATTACTTATAACCCTCGGCTCCGGCCGGCCACCTCCGAAGCCAAGTTTTGCCGGAATTGAAATTTATTCTTGCAATGCCTTTTCGAGGTCAGAATCTCCAGAAAAAGCGATTTAGAGCATATTACAATTTTGCCATACCGGCAAAACATAGTATTGCCAGGTTTTGCCAGGCAAAATGGCAAATCTCGCCAGTTTGAGTTTTGCCCACAACACTACGCTCATCATGGAGCGGTAGTCGTGGAAGATCATCCACACCGGACCTCCCCGATCCCGCCCGCTTTGAGCTCGGCAAGACAAACACGTGATCCTTGAATAAGATCACGAGCCTGACAGAAGCAAGACGCGCCGAGGAAAATGGTGCCATACGGGTACCGGTCCTGCGTGTCGAAATCCAAACATACCTCGACATTTTAATATTTACTATACAGGATTTCCATCGACAAGCAGTGCTGAGCTCTCTGCAATTAATAAAAGTCATTCTGCAATAGAGTACCGGGTTCAGTCTGTAACTGTCTGTCGAGATTATGGACTGTGGTCGTGACGTTCTGTGACTTAGTACTATGCAATAGCAGACTTTATAATCAGACTAGAGCGATTTGCAGTTCTGGATCGGAAATAACTGCGTTGTCGAAGGCCCAGCTTAAGCTCAAGCTCGATATCTGAATCTCTTTACAGTCAACATGGTACAAGTTTCTTATTTATTTTATTTTTGTGGTGTTAGCTACCTGCAATACGTAGAGTTCTGGGCTAATTACGAGTACAGTTGATTATCTCATAGTGCATAAGCTACTAATGCATAATATCTAATAATGCATCAAAAATCCGGGAACCGACCTCGTCCCAGCCAAAATATGCAAGAAATCTACTATTTAATATTGCATAGAATTTTGGGGATTTATGCATAGATATACAGTCGACTATCTAATAATGCATAAGGTCCGTCCCCAGTTTTCGTATGCATTAGTAGATCATATGCAGTAGTAGATGTCGCTTTATTGTGACAATGTGTGACCGTGTAGTATGCTCTTGTCACGCCAGTTTAGCGCCGACATTTGCGTGCTTTCCGAAGTGATATAAATTACCGATATAATGATAATAATTGAATTAAAAAGCATCAAAAGATAATGACAACAGAGAACCTGAGATGTGCTCATAGTAACTGAAAATTGTACAGGAAAGAATGAATGGAGTGTAACTTGTTTATGAGTTGCCAAATCCACGTGTCAGAGGTTCCACCAGCTGCAGAGACAGTTGATATAGCAGATGTCTCTGGTGAATTTACCTTTCTTGGCTTACGAGTTTGAGGGTGTTATGTGCTTGATTGTTGCGAGGCCTCCATTTTTCTTTGCTTACATAACAAAGTTTGTGTAGCAATTCGAAAGAGCATTGATTTCTCTTCTGTCCTTTTTTTTTTTTTTTTTTTGCATGCTGGCTGTCAGAAGTATATTTAATGTCTTGCCGGGATCACCATCGGGATACAAAGTGCATCAAATCTTGACAAAAATTACCCAAAAAGGCATATTTAATAATGCATATGGCCAAATTTCGTATGCAGTATTCGATATTGGATTTTATGCATATCTTAGTGGGGACGAAGTCGGTTCCGCCATTTCGTATGCATTAGTAGCTCATATGCATTATTAGCTTATGCATTATTAGATAGTCGACTGTATAGGCAATTCTAAAAAGATTTAGCTCCAAGTTTTTGAAAATACATCCCACACTGCTGTAAAACTGTTACTTCGGGGACAAAGTTCCAGGATTACGCTTTAAAAGGTGTAAGTTTCGGATTTTCTATGGTTCTGTCATGATATAATATGCCATATTCGGTTGGTACTGAACTTAGTCACTCGGTATAACAAGAAATATATTATTTAAATCATTTAAAAATCATTTAAACATATTTACTATTGCATAATATCTATTAATGCATAGGAATTCTTGGAACGAGCGTATGCATTATGAGATAAGCAACTGTAATCAGAAAGAAAAAATAATGACGGCCGATAGGCTATGCTCACCTCAGTCAACACGGTATAAGACTGAGGTGCACATACATATCTTATTTATAAAGTAATAAGAGCAAATAAATAATTAAGAATGGAATGGGTACTACACTGTGGCGAGACCCGAGCTGCATATATGCGCTTCTATATTTAAATACAGCATTTCCATCGACAAGCAGTACTGAGCGCTCTACGATTACGATATACTGGGATCTACGTGTCTACCGGATAACAATGCAAAGTTTCAGTCAAGGTACTGGATGATGATGGGTTGCTCCGTCGCAGAGTGGGATACCTCCGTCGCAAAGTAGACCGCGCCGCTGTAGAACTCCACTTTCGCTGTGTGAGCGCGCGGCATGTCGAGTGTGTGATACACCACTTCTCCCTCGCAAGAGACCGTAGCGAGCACAAACACGTCCCCTTCGTTGCATTTAGTCTTGACCATAACCGAGCCAGCCTGCGAAGGCCGGCTCGCGGAAGTGTACCGGCCAATATGCGGGTCCAAGTTTATAGGCCCCGGACGCTCAAGGTGCGTGATGGATGGAAGACTGACGTTTGGGCCAGCTGTAACTGCAGGAAACTCCAAGAGGAAAGCGTCCAGCACAGGGAATAATCGATCTCGGATATGTTTGCCTGCCAACGTAGTAATAGATATGCCTTTTCGCTTTCGTCCCGCTTCGGGCATCCAATGGAAGGTGCAGATGGACAGCTGTGTAACATCATTCACGACACCCGGAATGCGGCAGCTGGCATGGGGAATGTCACGCAGAATCAGTGTCGCGCCTCGCGCGGGAGCCCTAGGCCGGATGTTGCGTATGGACGAAAGCCGAAAGGCGATGATTGACCTGTTCTCCTGGGGACCGAACACGCCAATGAGATAGCCATCTACAAAGTGAACGTCATTGCAAGAACACTATACAGAAGAAAAGCATCAGTCCGTTTCATCCCACGCGCGTTCATAAAATGTGCATACGCACGCCGCGGATTAGGACAGAGCGGTCTTCTCTCCAGAATGACACAAGAAGGTCGTTCCCCACGGAGACCGTCAATACATCGCCACTCAGCTTCGCGGATCGCACTACAGATAACCTATGTGTTCTTTCAAGTTCTTTCGGTGTGCATTTGTAAGGCGGTTTATCGGGCTTTACTGAAGAGGGCGGGATTTGAAATATCGCAACAGTCCTGAACAGCAGTAAAGTGTCAGTATGACAATAGCAGATTCGAATGTTCCATCGACATCATATTTCTTACCTTTCGCGGTCACGCCTGTCACTAAATTCGGTCACAGCGAGCACGTGCACGTTGCCGTTCGTCTGCATGTCATAAGCGAATCTGCACACGATCATCCCATATGTATTATATCGTGCATCGTTACGGTGACTCCAGACACACTCGCCGCCCGGCACGGACCAGCACTGCAAGTCGCCATCATTCAAAAGGACGAGGAGGAGCGCACCGCCAGGGAGCAGCTCCATGTCCACAACAAAGACAAGTGGTTCAGTTTTGATACGTATCATGGTTTCGCGTGTGGGTCGCAGCGGGGCGGAGCCGGTGCTGTTGCGATGGCGCCGCTGTGCGCGCACGACTAGGTTGCGCAGGTCTTGCCAGGGGAGGTCATCGACGGAGACATGGTGGGGAAGATCGGGTGCATGAGCTTGATCCAGTGCACGGAGGCGTTCTAGCCAGGAGATTTTGTTGGAGACCACCTCGCGAAAAAACTTGCATGTCTGAAACAAAAAAAACAATGAATTAGATTCACAGTCAGACAAACATGTTGGATACACGCACAGCCTCGAGAGACAGGACTTCCTCAATGTCAGAAATCGAGGCGATGTCGTGCCAGATATCATTTGAGACTGCAGAAACGTTGGTAGGCATTGCTGAATGGTTCGATGGGCAATGTACACAGCGTTTTTATATTCCTCGCATTCTTATATGCCTCAAGCAGTTTGCGCCAGGCTCGTAACCAGTTACCATGTGGCGGATACTCCATGGTGGATGGCTGCGGGCCTAAGTTTGCACGGGGCAGGAAGCATGGCTCTCGGGACTCAAGCAGTATGCGTCAAGCTCGTAACCAGTTACCGTGTGGCCGATACTCCGTGGTGGATAGCTTCGAGACTAAGTTCGCACGGGGCAGGAAGCAACTTGGCTGTCGGGACTCGGGCAGTTTGCGCCAGGCTCGTAAAAGCCAGTTACCACGTGGCCGATACTCCGTGGATGGCTTCGGGACTAGGTTCCGCGGGGCAGGGAGCAAAGCTGTCGAGACGCGCGATCATTGCTCTGCAAGACTTGCTCGAAAGAGCGTGTGCAAGACCGGGCGGTGGCGGCTGAGAGCGTTTCGTGCGGATGCGACTGCCTGGTCCGCATGTCCATTAGATGAATTCCTGGAGAAAGGACCTTGCCGATATTACTGCAGATAAAGTCTCTTATAAAATGAGATATTAGCCCATCTCAATTCTGTGGAAGTCGAGTACATGTCTGTGGAAATGTGTTGGTAACTCGAAAAATGTGTTGGTAACTCGAAAAATCGTGTTTTTTTATTTATTTTAGAGTCTTGCACCAGCCCGGAACTCTTGCAGAATCATTTTGGTAATCGCAGAGAATTCAGTGCTGCTTGTCGATGGGCATAGTAATTTTTTATAAAATGCCGAGCGTGCAATTGAATTTCGACAACGCAAGGAACTTGACCGAGTGCGGCGCCAATTTCCTCGAGCGCGTCTTGCTTCTGTCAGGCTCGTGATCTCTAATTCAAAGGCTCACGTGTTTGTCTCGCCGAGACTTGGCCGGGACGTGCTGCAGCCAGCTGAGAACGGTGTGCAAGAACCTTGACTCAGAATCAGAAAGCGCTCGGTACAGATTGATGACAAGACCCATAGAAATCTTAGGACAGAAAGACGCCGGTGTGGTAGTTGTTTGCTGTATCCCGAAAAAGGCGCTCAACACAGGGAGCGGCAGCCATTACGTAACGCGGATGGCCATCCGCACCCGAACCCGCCCGCTCTGAGCTCGGCGTTCAACCGGTTCCGCCCGTCGATCTCGTCATCGCAGTAAAGTCACAAAACTTTCACAACAGCAAAAGAAAAGCATGGTAATGACGATAAATAAATTCGATGAAATGCGTGTCTCTATTTTCTATACAGAAATATGCTGGAAGAGGGCTAGTGCTACAAATGCGAATGACGTGGGTGTTTTTTTGCACGATGGATGTGAAGATGATGATGTGTCGGTAGTCAGACGAGACGTGCGTCTACGTGCGCTGCGCGGCCTCTTCAGTACTTCTCCACCGGGAGCTTTACGGCCGGGATGGCGAGCTTGTCCATCAGGTTCTGCACCGGGCCGTGCGTGCTGCGCTCGGGCAGCTCGATCTCCGTCATCGGGGGCAGGTTCATCAGTATCTGCGCGCGGTCTTTCACGTCCTTGCCCTCGTACAGCACCTCGTAAATCTGAGTAGAAAGTGTTCGTTAGCACGTTTGCCTGCACGCTTGAGAAGCGCGTGCTACTCACCCCCCTCGCGATCGGCGCGTTCACGCCGAGCTCGTCGATGATGGCCTTGAGGCCCTTCGCGGTCGTGACGCCCTCCGCGACGCTGCCGAGCGTGCGCACGATCTCGTCGAGCTTCTCGCCCTTGCCGAGGCGGTACCCGACGGTGTGGTTGCGGCTCGTCGGCGAGCTGCACGTCAGGAAGAGGTCGCCGACGCCCGCGAGCGACAGGAACGTCAGCGGGTTCGCGCCGTACGCCGCGCCGATGCGCGTCATCTCGGCGAGTCCGCGCGTGATGAGCACTGGAATGACGTCGTGAGCATGGGTATCGCCCGGGAGAGAAGGGTGGGAGTGGGAGTAGCTTACTGGCACGAGTGTTGTCCTCGAACCCGAGGCCGTCCGCAATTCCGCAGGCGATTGCGTAGACGTTCTTCAAGGCACCGGCGAGCTCGATACCGATGGGATCGGTGCCCATGTAGCTAGACGCAATGTACCCCGTCAGCGCGTGTGCAAGAAAATGAGGTAGATTGGTAGCTGACCATCGGAACCATGGCTGGTGGAAGACCTGCGATGCGCGCAGAGCATGCTCCTTGGAAAGCGACGCAATAGAGACGGAAGTTGGCTGCCTTCGAACGACTAGAGAAAACACGTGTTAATCGACGGGTCGCATAGATCGTTACGTGTGTCTCGCTTACTTTCTTTCGCGAACGACGGTCCAGACTAAAATGACAGCCATGGCGTCAGCAGGCGGAAAGGGCGCGTGTCTCAGAATACGTAAATACGTACAAGGAACGTCGCGACTCTAGCGACCTCTGGGCCGCATGTGTCGGCGATGATCTCGAGCGTCAGCGACTGCGTGATGGTCTCGATGCCCTTGTTCACGAAGATGAGGAGGGGCAGGTTGTCCGCGTCAAGGCGCGGGCGCAGCTCCGTGAGGGTTTTCCTGAACAGGCTGGTTCAGATGAGTGCATCGTGGGCGAGGGCACGGCGAAAATGCATACCTCAGGCCCTGCGTCGGGATCGCGAAGAGCAGGACGTCGCAGCCCCTGAGCACCTCCGCGGAGGGCAGCTCGGGGCCGATCGCGGTGATGCTCGCGGGGAAGTGGTGCTCCTTGAGGTACTCGGAGTTGCGGTGGTGCTCGTTGAAGAACTTGACCTGGCGCTCGTTGCGCGACCAGAGCAGCACGTCGTGCTCCGAGTCGCCGAGGTGGTCTGCGAGGCAGCTGCCGAAGTTGCCCGCGCCGAGCACGCAGATGCGCGACTTGGGCGGCGAGGAGGGCGTGGTGGTCATGTTGAAGATGGGTTTGGGCGGAGAGGAGGCTGAGAGTACGGTGCGGTGGAGTTGGTGGTGGTGAGAGTAGGAGTTCAAGTTGTGATGCGCTTTTGGACTGAAAGGGCGGGCATTATATAGGAAAATAGCGGGCCCCCAACGGTGACAAAGCAGCGTACATAAGCGCGAGGGAAGAGTGGAGAGGGTGGAGACACGCCGTGCGGCGGCGGGAGCGCGTCTCATTCGACCCGACCTGCGACGACGTACGTGTAACGTCGGCTGCAGCCAATCGACAGCGCGAAGACGCCCCTGCGCGCGACGCCGCGCCCCCCAACCAGCAGCGTGGGACCCTCCGGACTTCCGGCTTCGGGCCCCGTACAATTAAAAATGGGCCCAGGCTTGGCTTGGCCCCGCATAATTGGAACGGGCCGAGACACGCTTGCCGATCCTTGGGTAAGCCAATCGAAGACCTCCAAATCCTACAAAAACGTCACTCGGGATTGCACGGGCTGCATTATCTGAACCGTCGATTACATAGTAAGTAGTCGGGCTCCAAATTGGAGCAAAGATACCTCGCATTCGGACATGGACAACAAAGTTTTATAGTGACGTTCAGACTCGTAATTCATCGAAAATATCATCAGGCCTGGCGCTCCGACTCTTTGAGCGTCATAATACCTTCTCGATTTTTTCATGGCTCTGAGGCTCTCCAATCTGGTTACGAGCTGTTCCGACTGTTCTGTAATACACACCATCCACCATTTCTCCCCAACTGTAATTTGTGCACAACACTACAAGCCTATTTAATCATTAGTGATGTCGGTCGTGGGTCAAGTTTGAGAATAGAGAAATTCGGTCTTGGGCTTAAATTCCATGTCTCCCACTTCGTGTACGCATACGTATTTTGTTGTGCTCTTTGATATTGGCACATTCTATCGGATTACACAGCCCAATCCCATGAGATCACTTCCATTCAGAGTTGCATAAGGCCTCTTCGAAGCGTTTGGAAACCAAACGATTCTATTAAATCTTGCGGACATGTAAAGCTAACTGTGCAGGCTTGTTGAAATGTTGTAGAGCATCGCACTGGAAATTTAGACGTCAAGACGCTGACTCCGGGAAAAGATCTATATAAGTGGCGAGCGAGCTGTCGGCCGCACCCGAGGTCGACAAACCGAAGGTAGCGAGGCCGACTTTGCAGCCCTGGTTGACGAGCAGTTCGATTTGAACGGGAAGGCCTTTGGGGACAGTCACAGCGGAGGAGGGCCAGTTTGCGCTTTCAGTCATTCATGCATGTACTGAAGAAATTATGAAATCGGCTTTGCTAACGCACGAAGCTTTACGGGCAGAATACAAATCTTCATTAAAGAACAGTGCATCCTCGAGCCACAGACGGGAGATACATGTATCCACGCGCATACGCTCGAACGAGACCTCTTTTTGACACTGCATTTCGCCGTCTCTGCTTCTCAGATTCAGCAGAAGACTGAGAACAGAGGCTGGCAGGGAGAAGGCCGTAGCACCTGGAGGCCTGAGACAAGAAGACGAGTTCTGGGCAGCTATCATATCCTCCGGGCTTGCCATAGCGCAATGTTTACGCCGCGAGAAAAGCCGAACGCGGAGGCGAAAAGCACAAGCGCTGCATTTACTTGTCCGTTGCGAGAATGATATCAGTGGTTTTCAGACGAAACACACCAGCTGAAATGCAGCAATTGCAACCTCTTGAAGTAGTGCAGTGAGTGCCAAGACCCACTAAACATCTGGGTGACTATCCTAGCCTCGAGAGCTCTCCCTTCAACATCCAGAGCATTCCGCCAGCGCCGAGAACGATGAAGCGAAGACTCGATCCCGTAGAGGACATGATAGCAAACAAGTATTGTAGATCAGTTAACATAAGCAGCGAGCACGGACTTTAAGCAGAGCAATCTTGAAGTTTGATCCAATTATCAGACGTAGAAATGCATTTTGACGCATTGCGTAGATAGCTGCGGATGAATGAGTGCTTCTCAGCGAGCCATCCAGGTGAACATCATCATACGCAGAAAACGGGCGCGGTCTTTACACCGGTTCAAGCGGAGAATGAAAGTTCCGGTGGCGTCTGCTCGAAGCCGACATACTTCCAACACTCCGACGTACGTCAGATTTCTAGACAAAAATGACATTAGGCTAAGCCTGGAGCTAATTTCGGCTGCCGATGTGAGTAATTACTTGTACTTGCTGGTGAGTGCTTTTTTTTTTTTTTTGAGGAATGGCCATCACTCCGGTCCCAAGAGCTGTTATTGAATTTCGGCGGAGGTAAGGAAACCTTGTCCAGTGAACAAGCTACAAATCGAGCATTGCTGTGGGAAAAAATATGTATATGCTTTCGCACTCACTTCGTGATTAGGTCTGGCTGCAGGCTGCGGCGCGGCGGCTGAAAATACCGTCTCCTGAGCTATTTTTTATCATGAACTATTTTCGGCTTGTTCCCATGAAAGACCGTCCGATTTCGGCCTGGCGCGAGCTTACCTGCCGCTTGTCAGCGGACTGCGAGGCATTGAACAGTTTCAGAGTTTCCACCGATTTTTGAACTCGCCCGGTTCCTCTTAGTAGCATCCGTTTTGAAGACGAGCAGAAATGTCATTCGTTGAGCTAGACATTTAGCTGACTTCAGCTCTAAGTAATCCTTGCTTTTCTGGACGTTGTTAAAGACGACGGCGGGGATGCGTGCGGAGATATTCTTAGCCCCTTTGATCCTGTAGCGCTGCCACTGCGTGATGTCGGGAGTATTTGTTGATCGAAGGGTCGAAGGTTCGAGATACGAGTTGTATATGACTTGATAACGTTCTTTTCTATTCCTCAGCCTATAGAGTTTCCAGACGAGTTTACATAGTTTTTGACTTCCAGGTTGTATGAGGAAGTGGCTGGCAATCTCGATCTGAAAAGTAAGGCTTCGTGATAATATATATTAACAACAAAAATTAAGCAGTGAGATTGATATATAAAGAAAAATACCAATGCTGGAACTCAGAGGACAAGACAAACCTGCCGAATAGTTTGGTCAGTGGTACATTTTCTTAGAAATGCGGTACACTGTGGGAGGGAAAGGGAAGTAAGAATTCAATAAAGGGCCGGGCTGACTTCCTTTCTGGGAGATGTTACATGATTTCACGCGACGGCGATTCGTCCTATTCCATCCATCCACGACGTCGCCAGCGGCGACCACGCTCCTTTCCCCTTACCTTCTCCTTCTCAGCTGACGATGGCGTCGACATCGTCCCCGGCAATGAGCTCGGGCGACCTCACCGACCTTGTGGCATCGTCAGCGTCGACGACAATCTACCCTTCGGACGATGCTATTCTCAATGTTCTCCAGGCCCGTTTTCGCGCCGACTTGCCCTATTCGCGCATCGGGTCTTCGAATCTAGTAGTGGTCAACCCCCTGAAGGCACTCGCGAATGTTAACGAAGTGAGCGCAAAGGAGTATGAAGACCGCTGTTTCCGGGACACGAGCGTACCCACGGCGGGCTCCCCAAAGGCGCTACAGCCGCACCTGTATGAACTCGCGGCGAAGGTGTATCTTCTTATGCGACAGCGGAGTCAATCTCAGGCGGTGGTTTTTAGGTGCGTCCGCCTCATTCTTTTAATGCAGGGATGCCTAACAATCGAATAGAGGAATTACGGGCTCCGGAAAGACGGACAGCTCGAAGCTCCTCGTGAACCAGGTTTTGCGGCTGTCTGCTCGGACGAAGAAGGAGAATAAGGTTGCGGAGCAAATCAAGTCGTTTTCCGTCCTGCTAGACTCGTTCGGAAACGCAAAAACGCTGCTCAATCCTAACGCCTCGCGGCACGGCCGCTACCTCGAACTCCACTTCACCGAGCGCGGGCGCATCAGCGGGGCCAAGGTCCTCGCGTACGGGCTCGACAAGTCGCGGCTCACGCGGCTCGCACACGAGGAGCGCACGTACCATGTGTTTTATCAGCTGCTGGCGGGCGCAACGAGCGAAGAACGGGACCGGCTCAACATGGAGGACCCGTCGGATTACGCGCTCCTCGCGTCGTCTGGGTGCTACCGCCTGCCCGGTGGGCCGTTTAGTGACGACGCCACAGCCATGACCGAGCTGCGTACTGCCATGCGCACCCTGGGCTTCAAGGCGAAGCACATGACGGCAATCTTCAACCTACTCATGGCGATAATCATGCTCGGCAACATCCAGTTTACTGAAGGCGTCTCGCGCGAGGACTCTGCGCATGTCGTCAATGAGGCTGTACTCGATCATGTCGCCCGCCTGCTCGGAGTCTTGCCAGAAGATCTCGCACAGGCGCTTACTAATAAGACGAGCTATGTTCGGAAGGAGCTCTATACTGTCCTACTTAGTCCCGAGCAAAGCGCCGCCCAGCGCGACCAACTAGTGCGCGATCTTTACGCAATTATATTTGCATTTGTTGTGGAGACTGCCAACCACAAGCTCGCGCCAAGCGCAGCAGACCCACTACCGGCAACTCAGATAGTCCTCCTCGATCAGGCGGGCTTCCAATCGCGGTCTCCCTCCGGCACCAACTCGATCGCTCTCACAGCCAATGCTCCGCTCATCGCTGCATATGGCCAGAACAAATTCGAGGAGTTCTGCATCAACTTCGCGGACGAGCTGCTGCACTCCTATGTCGTTCGCAACACGTTCGAGGACGCGGTGGGATATGATGGGCATATCACCGGCGACGGCGTGGCACTCCCCAAGATCGAGACGATGGATAATTCCGCGTGTGTCGAGCTTCTTCGCGGGGCACAACTGAGCGAGCGCGCGCACCGCAAGCCTGGCGGCATGCTCGGTGTCATTAATCGAGCATGCTCCGCGTACAAGCAGGGTAAAAGCGGCGAGGGGCGCGACGAGGATGTGCTGCAAGACATAATGACGAAATTCGGTGTACACGCGTCGTTTGTGGCAAGTCCTGCGCTCGGCGGGGCCGCGGATAAGAGTCTGTTCGGCGTGAACCACTATGCCGGTCCTTGTTCCTACGACGCGACCGCATTTATCGAGAAGGACACTGACCTCCTTGACCCGGGCTTCGTTAACCTGTTGCGGACTTCGTCCGATTCGTTCGTGTCGAAGCTTGTTTCAGGACCGAGTCTTGCCACCGAGACACATCAACAAGACGCGTCTATTGTCGTCCAAGCTCAAGTCTCGTCGCGACCTCTCCGTCACACCACTATTCTGAACGTGGAAGGCCTACCGTCTTCGGATGAGCCCAGCCAGCTCGACTCCTCCAAAACTTACCCCATTACAACCCAGCTCAACCACACTCTATCCGAACTCTTCTTTTCTCTCGACCGAGCGCACTTGTGGATCGTGTCGTGCATCCGTCCGAATGACTCAGGTTCTCCAAACTCTTTCGACAAGCGTCGGGTGAAAGCACAGATTCGGTCCCTTCTCCTCCCAGACTTTGTTGCGCGTCGCAAGACGGAATACGTCGTAGACTTCGAACAGCTTGAGTTCTGTGATCGGTATGTGCCGACAATGTTGGGCGAGACACCACTACGAATTCGGCAATGTGCGCAGAAGAACGGGCTGCAGGAGGGCTCAGACTATGTACTTGGCCATCGCAGTATCTGGCTGACATATCCTGCGTGGAAGCTCGTTGAGGATGGCGTCCGTGAGCAGGAGGCGGAGAGCAGTGCCGTCGGCGGGACCCGGGATGACGAGAGTGCGATAGACGACACGGCAACGGAGCACACACACAATGCGAGCATTAACCCGTTCGGCGCAGGCGATTATCTTAGTGAGAGCGCGGACAACCTCCTGCTTGCGCGTACAGCGTCGAATGGGACGAACTACCTTGACCCGAACAATGGCAGCCGCCCACGATACGGTGGCGGTGGCTTGAAGTCGCCCGGCCTCGATCCAACGCCTCAGTACACTGAGCCGGATGATGGCAGCGCGTGGGGCTCCGAGTGGGACAAGAAGGGTGGCCAGAGCCCGCCGCAGGAAAGCTTGCCCAAGGAAGGCGATGGCGTGGTTGTACACAACGCACCAACCACGGTCGAGGAGGTACCCACGACCCGCGGGCGGCGCGCTTGGCTCATCCTCGTCCGTTTGTGTACATGGTGGATTCCAGACTTCCTTCTCTCCTGGGCTGGGCGCATGAAGCGGCCTGACATCCGGCTGGCCTGGCGTGAGAAGGTCACGATCTGCTTGCTCATCTTCCTCATGTGCGCCCTCGTTATTTTCTATATCATTTTCTTCGGCAAGCTGCTCTGTCCAAATCTCAACAAGGCATGGAACATACATGAAGTGGGGGAACACACGGGATCCAATGACTACTACGTTGCGATCCAGGGGCGGGTTTACGACGTGTCGAATTTCATCAACGCTGATCACAGCGATATCACTGGCGAATCTAGCAATGGGGCGGACGTACTAGACGAGTTTGCCGGGCAGGATATGACTGACTACTTCCCTCCGCCACTTGTGCTTGCATGCTCTGGTGTTGTCTCCGACAGCACTATTAGCCTACAGTACAAGAACTTCACACCTGTCACAAACGAGGCTGTTCACACATCTGGTACTTTACAAAGCGCGCAAAATACGGCATTGGACAGTGGTGACTGGTACACGGCGACTTTTCTCCCGAAAATCAATCAGTTTTACAAGGGCTCGCTGGTCATTGACTCGGCGGATCTCCAGTCGCAGGCCTCAGACACCAATATTGCGAAGTGCGTATAGCTTTACTCCGTTGTTATTGGTTCTGAAACTTTCACCTCTATAAGGATTTGGGGGCTCTATAAAACCAGCGTGTATGACTTGACTGATTATGTCAACACGCTGACTGTCATGAACAACGCCGCCAACTACAAGTTCCTGGATAGCGACATCGTAGATGTTTTCAAAGAACGGTCGGGTCAGGACGTTACGAAGGCATTAAATGCAGTCCTGGCGGCGAAGGATGAGAATACCGTCAGTGCCAACATGAATTGCTTACAAAACGCATTTTTCGTCGCCGAGAACGACTTCCGGAAGACCCCGCGCTGCCAGGTCCAGAACGTATTGTTGTTAGTGTTCTCGATCATCCTCATCGTCACTATCGGTGCAAAGTGTAAGTTGAAGAGGTTGTCCATTAATAATGTGATCTGACTGATTCCTCCCCAGTCCTTGCCGCTTTGCAGCTCACTTCCAAGCGTTACCCGGAATTGCTTGACAAGTTCGTCATCTGCCAGGTGCCATGTTATACCGAAGGAGAGGACTCGCTGCGCCGAACGATCGACTCATTGGCAGCGCTTAAGTATGATGACAAGCGGAAACTCATCTTTGTTATCTGCGACGGCAATATCATCGGTGGTGGCAATGATCGCCCGACTCCGCGCATCGTGCTCGACCTTCTTGGTGTGGATCCAAAGCTTGACCCGGAACCGCTGTTGTTCAAGTCTATCGGTGAAGGTTCGAAGCAGCTCAATTATGGGAAGGTTTATTCAGGGTTGTACGAGTTCGAAGGTCATGTTGTACCGTACGTTTCAGTCTAAAATAATTTTCGAGCGCAGTCGCTAACCTTCAGTCATTTCAGGTACGTCGTCGTTGTCAAGGTTGGCAAGCCAACTGAGAGGGCGAAGCCTGGCAACCGTGGAAAACGTGACTCGCAGATTCTCGTGATGCACTATCTCAATCGTGTGCACTTTGACGCTCCTATGTCTCCTTTAGAGCTGGAGATTTATCATCAGATGCGAAACGTCATCGGTATTGACCCAGCTTTCTATGAGTATATCTTCACGGTGGATGCGGATACCGTGAGTCCCATTCTTGTTCTAGCCATCTTCACTCTAACAAATCCGAAATAGTCTGTTACGCCAGACTCGCTCAACCGTCTTGTTGCAAGCTCTTCTGACGACCAGAGTATCATCGGCATCTGTGGAGAGACTAAACTCGATAACGAAGAAGGCTCTTGGTGGACAATGATCCAGGTAGGAAGAACCTTCGCTTTATGTTATTTCTCACATGCTCATTTTTCTGTGATAGGTTTATGAATACTACATCTCGCATCATCTAAACAAGGCGTTCGAAAGTCTTTTCGGCTCAGTGACTTGTCTTCCAGGTTGTTTCTCGCTCTACAGAATCCGTACCGCGGATAAAGGTCGCCCCATCATTATATCAAACCGTGTCATCGATGATTATGCGGAAAACAATGTTGACACGCTACACAAGAAGAATCTCTTTTCTCTGGGTGAAGATCGTTACCTGACGACTCTTCTTATGAAGCATTTCCCGACGTTTAGGCTCAAGTTCACACCCGATGCGGTCGCTCATACCGTCGCGCCCGAGGCGTTTTCTGTCCTGTTGTCGCAGCGTCGTCGTTGGATTAACTCGACTGTCCACAACCTTTGCGAGCTGGTTTTCCTACCAGAGCTTTGTGGCATGTGTTGTTTCTCCATGCGATTTATTGTCTTTATCGATCTTTTGGGCACTATTGTAAGAAAGAGACTTTGAATTGTAAAGCTTAGTGTTGACCCCTTGACTTGTCTAGATCTTGCCGGCCACGGTTGTTTACGTGAGTTCATGTCTTGAACATTTTTTTGGTCTCGGATTAAACAAAAGAATTTTTGTGCACTTTTAGCTCGGCTATTTGATTATCACTGTCGCCACCGGTGCAGCCGCCATACCAACTATTTCCCTCATTATGATTGGCGCTGTGTACGGTCTTCAAGCACTCATCTTTATCATCAAAAGGGAATTCATGCTCGTCGGATGGATGGTTGTCTACATTCTTTCGTAAGTTGTAGATGAATGAGCTGGAACCGTGATTCTCAAATATTTCATTCCACAGATACCCGGTATACAGTTTCTTCCTGCCCATCTACTCTTTCTGGTGCATGGATGACTTTAGTTGGGGTAACACTCGCTTGGTTGTCGGCGAAGGCAACAACAAGAAAGTCATCATGGCTGAGGATGAGAAGTTCGACGAGAGCATGATTCCGCTCAAGAAGTTCAGCGGTATGAAACTCCGATTGCACTTAAGCTCGCTGTACTAATTGGCGTCTATTCCAGAGTATGAAGCCGAAACATGGGAACATGGGACTCACCACTCAGACGACACGCATACCGGTTACGGCTCTGCGAAGAATCTTTCACGGCCGAATCTATCACAGTCGCGTCCGGAGTCGCCAAGGAGCTTTCACCAAGCATCCCAGTCCGGGGATTTCTACCGTGATACGAATATCACCTACAACAACACGTCCAACCCGAACCTGCGTCTCCCAAACAAACCCTCAGTCGGTAGCAACTTGTCAGCTCACACCGGGATTCCATCTCAGCACACCGGTCGCGGCTCTATGTCTGGATTTAATGGCGGAGCTCCACAGCTCGGAGCCATGCCTTTCCTTCCGTTCGGTGGCGGCCCTGGCTCCGTTCTCGGCTCGGACCATGGCGGGGGTCATTTCATGGCACCTATGGGCGGTCCTGCGCCGTTCCAGAACACGGCGTCAATGTACGGCATGGGCATGGGCATGGGCCCTGGTTCGCAGACAGGCGGATTCGGGGGAGGCATGGCGCCACCGATGCCACCGATGGGCATGCAGCAGCGCCCGTTGTCGACGTTCTCGCTTGCGACGACGATGAACCCGTTTGCGGGGCCAAATATGAACACGAATCCGTCGGACGATGAGCTGTTCAACGCTCTGCGCGCGTATTTAAGCACGCAGGATCTGATGACTGTCACGAAAAAGTATGTGCTTTGCTTGCCGTGGAGCTTTCTGCTGCTTACTAATTGGACGTGTGCAGGACCGCTCGCGATGCGATCACGGCGAAGTTCCCTAAGGCCGACCTGTCATCTCGCAAGGACTTCCTCAACCAATCCATCGACAAGATTCTCTCTGAATCATAGACATTCCTTCTGCCTCGGTTTTCCTCGATATCGTAGTCTGTCTCTATTGCTGTCCTCATCTTTCTCTCCTCTACACACCACATATCAATTTTCTCTCTCTTTTGCATCGCACGGACAAACTCGCTGCTTTCTTTTGGACTATGATCAAATTATTGTGTAGTTTGTCCACAGGACAGTCTCTTACTTCCACACCTCGCTCTGCCTATTATGCGTGCTCTAGTAGTCAATTTGTAATGTCTGCACTGGTTGGTTTCCTTTGCATGCAGGAATAATAACGACGGACTTTAATCGTTGCTCGAGATGACGAGGAGAACATTGAAGGCCAAGACAGAGGTAAACAAAAGGCACCCACTCTTACCGCCACTAGCGAGGCCAGCCGCTGGTTACCAGCTTACCTCAATGATCGTGAATCCCGACGACTCTGCTCCCTGCCCCACGCGAACTTAGTCTCGAAGCCATCCACCACGGAGTATCGGCCAAACGGTAACTAGTTACGAGCTTGACGCATACTGCTTGAGTCCCGAGAGCCATGCTTCCTGCCCCGTGCAAACTTAGGCCCGCAACCATCCACCATGGAGTATCCGCCACATGGTAACTGGCTACGAGCCTGGCGCAAACTGCTTGAGGCATATAAGAATGCGAGGAATATAAAAACGCTGTGTACATTGCCCATCGAACCATTCAGCAATGCCTACCAACGTTTCTGCAGTTTCAAATGATATCTGGCACGACATCGCCTCGATTTCTGACATTGAGGAAGTCCTGTCTCTCGAGGCTGTGCGTGTATCCAACATGTTTGTCTGACTGTAAATCTAATTCACTTTTTTTTGTTTTTTTTTTGTTTCAGACATGCAAGTTTTTTCGCGAGGTGGTCTCCAACAAAATCTCCTGGCTAGAACGCCTCCGTGCGCTGGATCAAGCCCATGCACCCGATCTTCCCCACCATGTCTCTGTCGATGACCTCCCCTGGCAAGACCTGCGCAACCTAGTCGTGCGCGCACACCGACGTCACCGCAGCACCGGCCCCGCACCGCTGCGACCCACACGCGGAACCATGATACGTATTAAAACTATACCACCTGCCGTGTCTCTCTCTGTTGTGGACATGGAGCTGCTCCCTGGTGGTGCGCTCCTCCTCGTCCTTTTGGAGAATGGCGACTTGCAGTGCTGGTCCGTGCCGGGCGGCGAGTGTGTCTGGAGTCACTATCGGGATACTCCATATAATACATCTGGGATGAGAGTGTGCAGCTTCGCTTATGACATGCAGACGAACGGCAACGTGCACGTGCTCGCAGTGACCGAATTTAGTGTCAGGCGTGACAGCGAAAGGTAAGAAATACGATGTCGACGGAGCATTTTGATCTGCTATGTCACACTGACACTTTACTGCTGTTCAGGACTGTTGCGATATTTCAAATCCCGCCCCCTCTAGTAAAGCCCGATGAACCGCTTTACAAATGCACACCGAAAGACCTTGAAAGAACAAATGGATTCCCTGCAGTGCGATTTGCGAAGCTAAGTGGCGATGTATTGGCGATCTCCGTGGGGAACGACCTTCTCGTGTCATTCTGGAGAGAAGACCGCTCTGTCCTAATCCGCGGCGTATGTATTTATATCTTATGAACGCACATGAGATGAACTGGACTGATGCTTTTCTTCTGTATAGTGTTATTGCAATGACGTTCACTTTGTAGATGGCTATCTCATTGGCGTGTTCGGTAATTCGGAGGACAAGTCAATCATCAACTTTCGGCTTTCGTCCATACGCAACATCCGGCCTAGGGCTTCTGCGCCAAGCGCGACACAAGTGTTGGTTTTGCGTGACATTCCCTATTCCAGCTGCCGCATCCCGCGTATCCTGGGTGATTACTGGAATGATACAGAGCTGTCCATTTGCACCTTCCATTGGAAGCCCGAAGCGAAACGAAAGCAAAAAGGCATCTCTATCACTATGTCGGTAGACATACAAAGGCAAGAAACCGGACAAATCTTCACTGTGCTTAACTCTTTCCTTCTGGAGACCCCTGCAGTTACAGCCGGTCCAAACGCCAGACTTCCCTCCATCACACACACTGATCGTCCGGGGGCTATAATTTTGGACCCGCACACTGACTGGTACACTTCCGCGAGCCGGCCTTCGCAGGCTGGCTCGGTAGTGATCCAGACTAAACGCGACGGAGAGGACGTGTTTGTGCTCGCTACCGCCTCTTGCGAGGGAGGAGTGGTGTATCACGCACTCAGCATGCCGCGCGCTCGCGGAGCGAAAGTGGAGTTCTACAGCGGCGCGGTCTACTCTGCGACGCAGGTATCCGAGTCTGTGACGGTCATCGTCATCCAGTATCTTGACTAAAGCTGTGTATTGATCTCAGTATATCGTAATCGTAGAGCACTTAGTACTGCTTGTCGATGCAAATGCTGTATAGTAAATAATGAAATGTTGAGGTGCAATTGATTTTCGAGACCAGCTCCGGTTCTCAGTCATCTTCCTTGGCAGTGCGCGTCTGCTTTCATACCCGTCATTCCCCGCTACCTACGTGCTCTTGCAGCTCATGAGCTTACAGTGCAATGTTAAATAGTCGCATTTTCTACAGCGCCTTTCTTCTGTTCTCTTACATACTCATGCAGAAACCGACCTGAGTAAATAACTCCCTACTCATTGTCAGCAGCGATTTTAAATTCTCAAGGCCGGTATGGCTGGCCGCATGTTTTCAAGTGCACGATGTTCAACTGGGATAACAGTTCAAAAAAAAAAAAAGCTACCATTTGGAAGCGAAGATATCCAGTGTTTAGTACAACATCCTGTACTATCCGAACCTAACCAGCCAGCCGCGATCAGCGTTATTTCAAATGCGTGTGATGGGAGCTGGGATGCCGCGCCGGATCAAACTTCGATCAAGCCCGGCACGTTGGACTCGTCGGGTTGTCCAGAGTCGTATACGCAAGCAAGTTATCCATTTTCTCTCTCTTTGCATCGCACGGCCAAGCTCGCTGCTTTCTTTTGGACTGTAATCAAATTTTTGCGTAGTTTGTTCACAAGACAGTCTCTTACTACCCCGGTTCGTTCTGCCTATTATGCGTGTTCTAGTAGTTAAATTGTAATGTCTGCACCGGTTGGTTTCCTTTGCATGCAGGAATAATAACGACGGACTTTAATTGTTGCTCGAGATCGTTGCTCGAGATGACGAGGAATACATGCATTTTGCAATTTAAGTAAATACAAACACAATGATGAACAAAATCGATGCCGGTGGCGATTATGCAAACCACCAAACAAAGTGTTCTATATATTTGGCCAAGACGGAGTAAAGCGAATGCAGTAAGTACACAGTGGACAAGAGAGAAGAAAAATACACAAAGCAGATCGACGTGTACAATGACCAAGAGAAAAGAGTCGGCGGTGCAGCATGGACGTGAACATGGCCGCAATGCTATCTGCATTAGTGGCGTGGCGACATAGCACCTGAGACCGGCTCGCCGAAGTCCGCGACCCAGCTGCCTTCGCTAGAACCGTCACTGGAGTTGTCGCTCAGATCATCGAATCTGTCTGGTTCACTGTTGGTCACCCAGAACGCGTCGCCCGTGTTCCCGGCGGGATCGAGCGACTCGGTGGAGTCCGAGTGGAAGGAGTCGTACTCGGAGAGTGCCATGGAGTCGGAGAAGGGCGAGTTGAATTGCGTGCTCTCTGGGGAGAGGAACTCGGTTGGCGGAGACATGGCTGTGTTGAAAGAGAGCTCGGAGGACGTCTGCGTGCTGGACATGGCTGGCGCGACAACGGTCAATCTCTCTGTAGATTGGGATGGTAGAAGAGGAGGAGGCGACGAAGACATGTGATGGATCGGATACGCTGAACTGTCCAGAGGCACAGACTGTTGGAGGAGAGGCAGAGGGATTAAGCGCCCAGCTTGAGACGCTGGGCTCTCAGACGCCGAGGGTGTAGGTAACTGAACACGCGGCGACAAAGCGACAGGCGAGTACACGCGCGATGCGTCGAGGGACCTGTGCAGCTGCGTCGGAGACGATCGCGGAGACGATTGTGGAGACGTCAAGGTGACACTCGAGGAGCCTAAGGAGAATGGTGATCTCGGAGACGGCGGAGATGCTGGACGAGACGCGACAGCTGGCGGCTCCAGCGCACTCCAGGGGTTGTGCGACTCCGGCGCAGAAAAATCAACGACAACAGGCACTATCGGTTCGTACGGGATGTCTGCAAACGGCTGTGAATTGTACTTTATTAATTACCATTCCATTTCGTGAATTCGGGGAAGTAACCCACCCCGTCTATCACACCAGATTGCGACGTTTCGTCTGGCTCGAATCGCGGTCGCCTTCGCCTCGGCTCCGTGCCAGGCGCCACGTCTCTAAAGTCATGGCTCGTGCTCGACCCGAAATCATCCAACGGGATCGACAGACCAGCATCGCCCGTCAACCCCGTATCTGACATGTCGCGGCCATGGCCATGATCGCTGTCCTCGTGTATGGTATGCGGCCGCGCGTGTCTGCGTCGCTGCGCATGCGCCTGCCTTCGCGCTCGAAACTCCTCGCGCCATTGCTCAAGCTTCGGAGCAACGTATGGGTCAAATACGAACTGTGCCGGTGTAATAGCAGTCACAGATGTTTCGGCATAATGATTAGTGAGACTAAACGCATTCGGGTACAGACGTATGCTTACATTTTTGAACATAAATCCGACGGCGACGGTGCCCACCACAGCGACGACATAGACTGCAGGGCCCGGCATCGTTTCGAACACTAGATAGACGACAAGGAGGGTGATCCAACCGGTCGTAGTAGTTCGGGGGAAGGCCGTGTAGCGGCATTGCGGAACACATGCAGCACGGCACCATGACATTCAAGCTCCGCTCCCTTTTCGGGATGTATGCACTTTACTTCCTATTACGACATGTATAAACTCGCATCTAGCTGAACATCTTCAATTATCCTGTCTGACACTTGTTGGAGAATTTCTCGAAAATAACGAGCCAACGCTTATTTGGGTCGTTACTGGCAACTACTCGGCTGGGCCGCAAGGAGCCGGATGCAATGCAATGTCAAATTTGCACTCTACTTTGCAAGTTCAGATATCAATGCTACACTTAAAACGCGACTTTGCCCAGCTTTCATCTTATCGACTTGATGCAACGCATATATAACAACGATTTGCGCTGCCTAGAGCTTACGACACCGAATGCTCCCGCGGATTTCCAAGCAGTACGAGGACACGGACAAGTACAGCTACTGGGATCTTACGCAGCCGAAAACGGCGCGGAAGAAGAAAAACTACGAGTTCCATAATGTCCTTGGTAAAGGCTCGTTTGGCACGGTCGTGGTCAGGTTTCCACACTTTTTTATTACCTCCATGAGAGTACTTACCTGCTTTCTGATTTTCTTATTTGACTGTCCCTTCGATATAGAGGGCCACTTGGAGCAACGACAGAAAAATTGGTCGATTTTCGAACATTAGAGAACAAGCCGTAGCTGTCAAGATCATCAGAAAGAGCGATAAGATCATCAAAAAAAGCAAGATAAAAGCACACAGGCAAGAAATCTTGGATGAGATCGAGATTCTGCAGAAACTTAACCACTGGAACATCGTGAGTGCCAGTGGCGACCCTCTTCCCCCCTCGCTCATGCTATAATCTAAACTTACATATACATATTGTCGTACCGCACCCTGCAACTCGGTCGACTCTAGGTAAAATGCTTCGACTGGTTTGAGTCACGGAAGAACTTCTACGTCACCTTTGAACTTGCTTTCGGAGACGACCTCTTCGATCGTCTTATCAAGCAGAGGCCGTTCACAGAGCGACAAGCGATATCGGTTATCAGGTAATATTGTTACCTTGCAAGCTCACAGTTCCATTTTGAATTTGAAGTTGATTTATACAATACAAAAGGTCCGTTCTCGAGGCTGTAAGGTACCTTCATAGCAAGAACATCGTTCACAGAGATTTGAAGTACGTGCCATATGTATAATGCGTATATTTCGTAACTCTAATGACTACTCTGCAAGTTAGGCCTGATAACATAATGTATCGCACCAAGTCGAAGACGTCTGATATTGTAATCGTAGATTTTGGCTTGTCAGTACGTCTTCCTCCATTAAGAATATGCAGAAGGATGACTGTTGCATTTTATTCTCATTCGGTTATGCCTAACACAGTGCTCGCCGAATGGACGGTTTAAAACACCATGATCCTGCGGGAACCAGAAGATATCTGGCTCCAGAGGTGGTGAAACTGAACAAGTTTCCTAAAGAGGTTGAGGAAGGGTGCAAAGTGGACATATGGGCTATAGGGTTCGTATCTTCTTCCTAGAACAATGTTGAACGTGTAATGTCTGACCAGAACTTGAACCCAGGGTCATCGCTTATAGATTACTTTGTGGAGAATACCCATTCAAAGGCCGTGGCGACCAAGAGATCATAAAATGCATTGAAAATGATGAGCCTGAGTTTCGATCCAAAATATTGGAATAGTATCTCTATTCATGGTAAAGAATTCCTTGCTACAATGCTATTTTTATCAGTGGATGATATGATATGGAACAGCTAGACATTTCGTATTAAGCTTGCTTCGGAAGCGTCAAGACAGAAGGCCGACGGCCGATAAAGCTCTCAAACACGATGTACGAAATAAACTCATGTCTTAGATTTCTGCAACTGTATTGACTCGAACTTATGTCTTCATTTTTTCGTATGAAGTGGCTAACGTCTTTCAATCCTCCTGCTGACCAGGATCTTTCGGGGCTTCGCGAAAATTTTCACCCAAGAGCGATGTGGCGAAAAACGATCCGAGCTGTGATTGAAGCCAAACGAAAGGAAGAACTGGCGGAAACAGCCCGAGGACTACGATGGTCCATGGAGGGAAGAATACAATAATGGGGCATGTAGAAAATTGCTCAGGCGGAAACCTCCGAAGGAGAGTGAAGAGCGCGCGGCGGGCAACGTTGCGGCCGAGAACACTCGCGTCAACCCCGGAACGGCGAGACGCCCACGACGGTTAAAGAAGAAACGTCGTTGAAAGCGGTACATGTATGTATTATATCTATTGTTGTAAAAGTAAAAGAAAATGTTGTATTACGCAGCGCGGATCGAATGAAAGTTGATGAACGTTCTATTCGATTCTGCAACCATCGAGACGCCTGAAATTATTGCGTGTAATAAATGCTGTGTTTTATTAGACCCTCTGTTCATTATCATAGATAGTGTGGATGTACTGTCGACATCTGCTTCGACAATGCTTACATTAGTGCTTGCATTTTAGTAAGCGACAACGCTTATGTA
>JAJOHG010000215.1:0-44099 GCA_021029095.1 Phellopilus nigrolimitatus
AGGATCGGCGCTGTTGTCCACAAGATCTGGAATAACACGGAATTGACCCGATATTTGACGAGCCATTTGAGTTCCTTCGCACGTGCCTCGAGCGCACGCGCAATCCAGCGGTCCTCCCACGCGAAGAACTTGATGAATTGACCTACACAAAATCGGCTGGTGAGTATCATTGAGAGCAGAAGTAAATGATCGCAAGATAGAGAAAAGAGTGTACGTACAGCGCCGATAAGCTCGTTGAGCACGCCATGCGTTTGTCGCGCGAGGCGAGGACGCCCTTCTGGATGCGAATTGCGCGCTTCGCGATGAAGCTGTTAAGAGGCCATCCGGCGAAGAGCACCAAGAAGCCAGCAAAGGCGGACCAGCCGAGCAGCTGGTAAAGAAAATATACACGCGATGACGATTTCTGCAAGCAGCTTAGAAACGAAACCAAAGGATACACAAATGAATTTACCGAAAGGAGCGCCGTAGATGAAATACATCCCGGAGACGAGCATGGAAATCTTCATAAAGAATCGCAAATGAGCAAGAAAAGTGCCAAAGGACGAGAATGATCGTACTCGATTCGCGTCACCAGCCATCAAATTGACGATCTTGCCCACGTCTGCGCCTGCTTTCGGATCATCCGCCTTCTCCTTCCTCTCCTTCTCCTTCTTCTCCGCCTTCTTGTCGCGTTTCCGCCCTTGGTTTTATTCCTTCATCTGCGTCGAGCTTCGCATCTTTCGCATCCGTGTTCACAACACGGAGAAATCCCTGCGCTTGAGCGCCTTGTCGTAGATCGCGCTCATAAGTTTGCGAGCGGATTCGTACGGCCGCGCGACGCCCGAACCAGAGATGTTGCACGTCGGCTTCAGCCTTGAGTACTTGTGCGCCGAACATAAGCGCGGCGAAAAGATACGCCCGCGTGTGCGCAGCAGGGGAGCCAGTGTCGATCGCGTCGATGATGCGCCTAAAAATGAGTTGAGCTGCTATGCAAGTGACAAGAGAGACAAAAGAGAAGGAAAACACACTTGAGGAAGTATGGCCCAGAGTAGTTGAAGAGAACGGAGACGAAGGTCAAGACAAAGTCGAGACTGCATCAAAATATATTCAGAATGTATATCCAAATAATCTAGGCCCAAAACGTACATGATATCGAGTGAATTGGCGGCCCATATCTTCCACATCAGCGACGACTGCTTGAGGTCGGCGAACTTGCGGAAGACGGGGCGAGCCTGCATAGTAATGCTAAGATTCCAAACATCATCCTCGTTCAGCGTCGTGCGGGTGCCGCGCGTGATAAGCGGCTGGATCCAATTGAAACTCGTCCAGCCCCACAAAGACGTGTAGTCTTCCGGCGTGATATGAAGGCCGATGTCGTCTTTGGCTACGCGCGAACTCGGCGCGGCGAGCGGTCGGCTGAAGACAACAATAAGGAGGACGGACGCGGCAATAAGGTTGAGGGCGTATGCGGCGACTATGAGTCGTGAGGGAAGAGCATCGCCATAGACATGGTGGTCGAAGAATACGCCGCCCAGCAGCAGGACAAGCGCCGACGAACTGGACGATGAAAAGCGCGAAGAGGTCGTAAGGAGGTGTTGTCACAGGCTTGACGAGCGGTTTAACGGCGGCGTAGAGCCAAGTTAATGAGAGAATGATCGCGCAGAGGCCTTGCTGGACATTTCCGTCATCGATGGCAAGAATGTACGCGCCTGCCACAATCCAGGCGGCGGTCGAGAGCAGCGCGGTTATCGAGAGCACGAGCGTGAACCACAATGGTGGCTTCTCCTTGCTGTCAATGTCCTCGCCAGTTGGATCCTCATCCGCATCTAGGGCCTGCGCCTCTTTCAGTGTCAAGAATGAGCGAAACGGCGCCCAAAGACTTTTGAGAAACGCCGGGAAGGGGATGCTAGCGACGAGGTACGCGGCGACAAGCATGGCGGGGACGAATGCGCTCCATGTTGCCCGAACGCAAGGATCTGTCGAGTCGAGCGGGCTCGACGACGGACAAAGGACCATCGTCGCTGGGTCTAAGTAACTGTCGTGGATGTGTGCAGCGTCGAAGATGTCAGCGCCGTGAGAGGGAAAGAAAGGCGCTACGCGCGGAACGATGGTAAACGATGGCGAATAAATGCTTATGAATACCTAAATTTAGCCCGTCGGCATCTTCCGCGCGGCACCGGCATTTCTGTTTCTTGCTAGATAAGGGTATACTCTAATATTCGAAACATAGAGAGTTTCCACATTCGAGTACATCCGCGCAGTGCACCGTGCGCGCCCGTAAACGAACGTTCTAATGAACTAGTTGCACAGGAAGGTGCGCACTCTCCTTGTCATTTGTACACGCCACGTGAATAATTGAAATTCGAGGCGCATAAGGAGAATCGCGCAGCTGTGTCGTAGGCAAGTAAGAAGACAGGCGGGGAGGGAAAATGAAGGGTGGCGCTTGGACGGAGATGATGTAGAACAACGGCGCCCATGTCAACTACGCGTTCGGCAAATTAGAGGCCTACCGCCTATCAGCACCCATTTTTACAAATATGAAATTTGGTTTGATCGGAAGAATCAGTATTAGGTATATCCCCCGGATGTATTCGACCTGACTTCGTCTTCCCGGCTTTGTCCCTCTGGACTTCCAACCATGTCTAACCGAGGTGTGTGAAACCCATAAGCGCCAAGCGACGGGTATTACTCGAAATTGTCGACCCGGCGACATCTCCTCAGCCACATCCACATGTCTGACATAGTCGCTCAGGCTGATGCGCGCCTTTAGTACAGTCTTCTCAAACAAGTCATACTACGTCCTAAACCGTCTGCATTAGCTCTTACTTCTCTATCGCCATACATGCGCCCAATTGCTTCCCTGTACCTGCGGTCATTGTTACTATCTACCGCGGAGATGACGATCGTCGAGCGGGATATGCTCGCTGACCATTCCGGATCAAATTGGTTTTCCCCTCCAAACAGCATCCTTGCCTCGACGAGGTGACGATCCTCCTAACGAGTTCGGACACTATGTGACCGAGAACCCTGTTCGTAGCAAAGTGCTTGCTATCTACTCGAAGTCGTCGCGAATGGAAGGATCAAGCTCAAATGAACGTAAATCAGCCGCAGACACGCAGAAAGAGTATCTTGTCCCCAAGTTAGCTTCGGCGCAAACCCCCATTCTTATTTCCCGTTTACTTTTGATGCCGAAATTCCTCAGAGGACTGCTGCATCGAGGCGAAAATGAAAACGATGTCCTCTTCTGCTGGTAACCTAGCGTGGACGTGTTGATGTAGCATATAGATACCTAACTGCACTCGTTCAGCTTCATTTGCCTTGTTTGGTCTCATAGCCAGACCCCCCAAAAATCACTTAGCGAGATGACTTTGTTCATGAAATTTTATAATATCTGTTAATCAGTGCATGTATAGTAGATGGAACTATAAGATCAAGATCACTACAAGACATGCTCTTTCTTGGCGGGCGCACACGTATGCTCCTGCCTCGGCGCTGTACAGTTTTTAATTAACGTCTCTAACATGCAGATTATGTTCGCGAAGCCTAGCGTAAACCCCCAGGATAACTTATCATGATGGCTATCTGCATGATCTTCGTACAGAATCAAAGCATATTTAGCAAGGTATAAACCAACCGATAACAAAATGAACTTACTATCCTCGCTTAAAATATCTGGCGAAGGCGTTACGGAAGCCCACGCACAGTCCGGACAGCAGCGAAACACGATGTTGCGACTATTTTCATCTTTGTTTGGACCACAGTGTCGCCGAAAGTCTTGGACTGCCTGCGCATATTCATTGGCGAACTGGTTTTTATGAGCATTCCACAAGCCTTTGTCATGGTCCTCATCGTGGCTCTTTATATGGCAAAAGAGAATAAGCTTCAACTGCGCTTTTGTACTGGCCGACCGCTGTACAAACGCGCGTACCGCGGCTGACGGCTGTGCATCAGAAACCGCCAGCCAGAGTAGGGGCGTGCCGAGAGAAATGGCGCGGAAGCGTCGAGAGACATGCGAGAGTCTGACGGCGAGAGAAAGTGATACAAGCGTGGGTTCTCCCAAGGTATCTGAAGAGAGTTGGTATGTAGTTTCGAATATGAGAGAGAGGACCTCGTTGGGGAGCGTGCTGATATGGTCCACACGCGTCTTCTCTGGGGCGACGCGCACTTTCTTCTGGTTTCTCTTCTGTTTCTTCGGGTGATGATATGCGATATCATGCTGCTGTTCTTCTTCAAGTCGCAGCCTTTTTCTCCTTCGAGTTTCAACAGGCATGTCTGAGCCACGCGAATGATCGGAATGCATTGTCTCAGCAACAAGTATTCAGCGAAATAATGATATTTTCTTACCTGTCGCCCACTATTGTGTTCCTTATTATGGTTGATTCCAGTGATACCAGAAGCGAAAGCTAAGTTGCAGGTTGCTGGTTGCAGTTGAAGGTTGATCGGCCACAAATCCGCGGTTGTGGTTGCTTAAAACGGCTTGATTAGTCAGCTTGGTCCGAAGGAATAACAAAGAAACAGTAAATGATAATCATCGCCACGAAACGACGCAGAAGCATTGAGAGATGTGCGAAATTTTGATTGGCAAGAGCGAAGGACACAGGCATAAGGTCTCCCAGGTCTTCTGAGGAGAGGCTTTATGCGCTTCTGAATAAAAAAGATAGGATTTCGTTGAGGAGCGTGCTGATGCAGTCTACAATGTGTAGCTTTCAGGGAAGTAGCGTATGCATATGCCACCTTTCCGCGTTTCTTCTGTATTTGGATACTAGCGTACGATTCCCCTTCTTCAAGTCGCCATTATATGCACTACCGAGTCTTTACAAACATTATTGGTCGGATATATTTGCCCCGAAGGTTATTTTTTCTTTAAGATAGCAAATATTTTGCGTATTTGTTTCTCGGAATCTTTATATATATGAGAATTAGTTGAAAACGACGACGAACTCTGAAGTTCACCTTATGCAGGAATAAGACGAAAACTACGGCTGATTATGACATATGACATCATGGAACTTGAAATAAGCGATAAATCCAGTGCCTATTCGGGAGGTTAGATAAGCGTGAGTGACTCACTCTCTTATATATATTTGGCAAATGTTTGTTCTTTAGTAGTATTTATAAAAAACACAGTGAACGGTACAATATCATAAATCACCTTTGTTTCTCGAGACTTACGTATTTCACACGGCTTCCATATTTGAGGTGCGGTTACGTACGTACGAATTGACAAAGCAAGCTGAATCAAATTTGTTTCCGGATTTGTACTGATAGATTGATGGCCGCATGTCCCCATGTCGGCGATCGACTTACTAAAGATCAGGAAACGTCTCTCATTTGCGAGTTCGCAAGCCGGAATCCATTTATATACCGAGTAGAACATGACAGATCGGCGGCACCATATATTCCTGGAATAGGCATCGTTTCAAGTGCTCATGTTGGACGTGAGAGCTCCGCACATACTCTGGAATGCGAGCGAGTACAACTCGCTAAAGTTCCAGACACGGAATTCGAGCGACATCTGGACTATAAGTCACCAGGAACACGGTTGGTCTCCAGCTCCCTTAGTCTTCCATGGGCGTTCTGGCAGTGCCAGAAAAACCTTCTTGCAGGGAAACATAATGTTCGCATCATAATCATATACACACCGTCCATTGCCGACTTCTCCAACCTTGCAATAGGGGAGCTCAAAGTTAAAATTGAGATTTACAACTCTCAAGCTCCTGCCTATTGCAGCGCATCTTAACTCGTCGCGGCACACCGGCATCAAAGCTCGCGTAGCTGGCATCAGCTTGGTCAACGAGCAGTGGTAGCCGCCGGAACATTTTTCAGATGTCCTAGGGTTACAATCCAAATCTGTTAAATGAGTGTCAAATCGATTTTTTCATTGCTATCTGTCCTTTTTTGCATAGCACTATCACACATTAGTATTTTTCGGATATTTCAGCCCAAATTGTGGTCAAAGTCTGCAGAAAAGGGTTTAAACACATGTACCAACTTGTTACCCGATAACAAAATCATAATACGTACGGCTCAGAAAACGTATTTCTAACCCTAGTCTACCTGAAAAGATTGCCGGCGGTTGCGTTTACATGCTGACAGGACTGTGATCCTGCTGATGAGATCGTGGAAGCCGGCGTGCCGCGATTTGTTGAGATGCGCTGTAATAGGCAGGAGCTTGAGAGTTGTAAATCTCAATTTTAACTTTGAGCTCCCCTAATCAAGGAGCTTGATGAACGCGGTAGCCGGATGCAAAAAAACCTCAATAAATTGGAAAAACTGAAAAATTTCACGAAGTGCTCCCACGAAGTCCTTGTGAATACCTTCATCCCGGAATCAGCCATTCGGGCCATGCCGCTATGGACGGACGTGGCACCACATATTCCTTCTTTTTTCTGCCGCGAGCCTTCTGCTGAACAGATACGGCATGTCTTTGAGGCCCGTTCCACGTTTGGAGACTGGCGCAACCTTGTTCATGAACGATTCAAAGAGTTGCTCTCCAGGGCGGAATTTAAACTCGGAGCACTCGAAGAAACTGCGGAGTTCGCCATCATGCTCTTGCCACATCCTCCTTTAGATATAGTGCAATCCATCAGTGCTCGCCCCCTGGATCAACTTTCGTCCTCGATTCTAGACATGTCGATGGTTGCCTGGAATTTATTCTCCTGGCCTATGCAACACACTACGTCCCGGAACATAGCTCCCTCACTCCCTGCATGTGATCCCTCACTTCCAAACAAACAGCTCGACATTATCATAGAAAAACTCAAGTATTTCGCACGTAAGGCGAACTCGACAGGAACGTAAGTATCGCTTTCTTGTATGTCAAGTTTACTCGTATTTATAAAAGGCTGTCGGACTTTAGAGCTCAAAAGGGGTCAAAATGTCTCGTTATCCCGGCTAATGCGTCACAAGCTTACAATGTGGATAAAGAACTGGTGAATAATTCAACAAATATGCTCTGCTTTAGTAAGTAATAGAAAATGTATATATGCCTTCTCATCTTTGACCGACAATCTCAGGCAACTCGGAGGAGGACTCCGGACAACGACCATAATGGATGGAAGGGTATGTGTTGCTAGCTAGTCATTGCTGGTGAGGTCATAGCACACATGCGAGCGTGTCATTCCTTTTAAAATATTTCAGATAGGATGGTGCTCATTTAACAAGGTATATAAGTATGCCAATTTTGATTTAAAAAAGACAATTCGTGACGGCGAAGACGCTATGTCCCCAAACATCCATCTGGAGTGAACACAATGATTTGTCAGGCAAGTAAACCATGTACATTTTTTACACTTGCACGGGTTTCTGGGGATGACAGCAACTTCTGACTCGTGGGAATCTATCGTAGCGCTCGTTTCACCGCAACATTCTTATGATACACTGTGAGGTCCAATCCGCGAGTTCTTAACCAACCTGTCACGGACGATGAGTTCCAGGTTCAACGGAACAGTAATAGCTTATCCATCGCCCGGCAAAAGAAATCATCTATGGCAATTGTACCGAAGGGTGTCAACTAGCCTGAAATCGAGCTGTAGGACGTGTTTCTCTGAGACTGTTTCGCGAGCGCGACACGTCCCAGTAACGACGCGGTAAGGGTCATCCGAATGCAAGCTGTGAGTTTGGTATCATCGGAAGAAATTTCCATATGAGTTCAATATTATGCGTATTTTAGAGCCGTAGACATCTATGAAGGTTCCGCGGACGGGCGCAAAAGAGTGCATATAAATTGATTGAGTAATGAATGAATGGAACTATAAGATCAAGATTACTGCAAGACATGCTCTTTCTTGGCGGGCGCACACATATGCACCTGCCTCGGCACTGTACAGTTTTTGATCAACGACTTTACCATGCAAGTTACGTCTGCGAATCCTAGCGTAAGCCTCCAGAATGTTTCATCAAAATGGTTATCTTCGTACAGAAACCAAGCAGAGTTAGTGAGGTATAAACCGACCGATAACAAAATGAACTTACAACCCCCGCGTAACCAATCTGGCGACGGTATTACGGAAGCTCGATCACAGTCCGGACAGCAGCGAAGTACGATGTTGTAGCCGTGATGACCTTTGTTTGGACCACGGTATCGCCGAAAATCTTCGACTGCCTGTGAATATGCATTGGCGAACTGGGAATCATGAGCATTCCATAAGTCTGCGTCACGGTCCTCATCGTGGCTCTTTATATGGCAAAAGAGGATAAGCTTCAACTGCGCTCTTGCACTGGCCGACCGCTGTACAAACGCGCGTACCGCGGCTGACGGCTGTGCATCAGAAACCGCCAGCCAGAGTAGGGGCGTGCCGAGAGAAATGGCACGGAAGCGTCGAGAGACATGCGAGAGTCTGACGGCAAGAGAAAGTGATACAAGCGTGGGTTCTCCCAAGGTATCTGAAGAGAGTTGGTATGTAGTTTCGAATATGAGAGAGAGGACCTCGTTGGGGAGCGAGCTGATGTGGTCCACACGCGGCTTCTCTGGGGCGACGCGCACTTTCTTCTGGTTTCTCTTCTGTTTCTTCGGGTGATGATATGCGATATCATGCTGCTGTTCTTCTTCAAGTCGCAGCCTTTTTCTCCTTCGAGTTTCAACAGGCATGTCTGAGCCACGCGAATGATCGGAATGCATTGTCTCAGCAACAAGTTTTCAGCGAAATAATGATATTTTCTTACCTGTCGCCCACTATTGTATTCCTTATGATGGTTGATTCCAGTGATACCAGAAGCGAAAGCTAAGTTGCAGGTTGCTGTTGCAGTCGAAGGTTGATCGGCCACAAATCCGCGGTTGTGGTTGCTTAAAACGGCTTGATTAGTCAGCTTGGCTCGGTCGGCACGTCCTCTTGCTACCAGAAACAGTTGATTAATAATTCAATATCGATATTCTATCACTACATTGTCTGTTGCCATAGGCCCACCCAGAGGTCCTGGAGCGACGTGTAAGTCGCTTGCGATTGTTATTTCCCAATAACTGTCAATTCATTTCACATTTCACTCTAGACAACAACAGAAATATGGGAGGCGCATTTCATCTAAGAATATGCTGTGGAAAGAAGACAAAGTCGCAAATGCTTCTTCGACCGATGGGAAAGCTGGTTCCGGATGTGATTTTTCACAGAACTCTCTGCTATCGCCTCCCTTTTGGCAATGATACTCTGAAATTCGGACGACCAGTATTTCCGAGTTAAATCCATGAATGATATACCCTTTCTTTACATCTTTAATATCACGTTCATTCTGAAAAGACGAGGCAATGGGCGTAACGACTCTGCAGCCAAAGCACCCCAAACGCGGAGCCTGGGTTTCGTCATCTCTCTAGCATGTTCAGCGGGCGTCCGGGAATCTTTTTGTTATATAACCACCTGGAGATGGTCAAACACTTTGTGTTCTTGCTTCCGGCGTTCATAATGCATGCGCCTTTAGTCACCCGAAAATGTGCTTCGCCTCTCGGGGGGTTTTTTTTTTTTCTTTTCACGTCGGCATGAGTATAGCGGCGCAGGTAATACGCCTTTCAGAGTGCAGGGGTCATAGATGCATCGCGAAAAATGCTCCTGGCCACCGTACTGCATCGTGTGAGTGCAAACGCACCTGAGTCGGAAAGCGGCAGTTCCGAAAGAACTATCAAGCAGACCTCGAGTAACTCTATTCCCCCAGTGTGCCTGTGATTACGATTGTTGGTGATAAGAGGAAAAGGGTAGTAAAGAGACCTCAACTCAAACACCGTTCAGGAATACGAAGTTTGCTGTTCAACTTCGTTTTTCGTGTTAGCGTAATTTTGTATTCAGGTCGGCGTGGAAGGGCCAAACGAGTGCTTCGCTCGGCTCTGTGCCGGCGTGCTTGACATGACAAGACAGCTAAATATGTTAGTAATCTCTAATGCCATAAGACACTGACCACGAAATCGCAGCTAGTTTCGCTGCTGTCTATGCGTATTGATCTGCAAGACTGTGTTCGATGAAGACTCAGAATCGCATCTGTCAAGTCAAGTCACGGGCACTCCACGAGACAGTATCGCATTCAGGGAGCCCAGGTCGAATATAGCCATTAGCGCTGCATTGAGATTGCTCTTGTAGTATGTATCGAAAGATGGCAGACTACTGCTTTTATGTGAATCTAGAAGCGAGTAGTGAGGTCGAATTATTTTTATTGAAAAGAGCTCGCTGTGTTGGTTATTCAGCCTGCTGGACGACATATAAGTCTGCGAAGAAAATTGGCGTAAGCATCTCTTACGAGCCAAGCTCGGAACGTGAGGTAAGATGAAACGAAATTGTACCGCAGCGGTCTCGGTCTCGACAAAAAATGCCATTTAAACGATGTGCGAACGTAGAGAGGCCCGCAAAAACTGAGAGCCACAATTGATGTATAAGGATCGAGTTCATTACTTGCACGGAGCTTGACGAACGGCTACGGGATTGAAGTCGCCTGTAGCGAGTTGGAGGCACCATAGACTGCCGCAGAAATGTTATCTCCGCTTCTTTTCCTCCTTCCTTTCGTACATCCTGGCGCTGTCCCCGTTTGATATGCAAGCCGCCCAGATTCAATATTGATAGTCAGGTCGCCGTACTCGTGATGCGCTTGACGCGGAAGGTTGAGCGCGGCACAGCGCGCATTTTTGTGGGCGAGCGGTTCAGGTTGCGGATCCGCACTGAAGATGGTGCGAAGATTTGATAAGAAGCGAAGGAAGCAGATAGGAGAGAGGGCGATACTAGTATGAGAAGATGCGCAGCTCACTGCTGTCCTGGTTGGGTGCCGAGGCCAATGCTTCGATAAACAACGTCGAGCATTGACGATCCTGAGAACTTCGACGAACGGCGATTTCACAAAGACAAGTGCAGGCAAATCCAATGCATTCCGTATTAAAAAATATACAGCACACGCTTTCAGAATTCGAAATCTTCCATTGAGCGTACGGTCGGCGAAGAGATGTGTGGTAAACTCACAAGTACATCCTCCAGACCGCGCCTCTCGCCTGTTTTCACCATCTCTGCACTTGCGCCATCCCACGGTTTCCATCACATTGATGTTAGATGATGCTGAAATGCAAAAGACATAAATTGGGCTGCTGCACGATGCCGTTGGGTTGTTCAGCACGGCGTTTAGCGCCGGTGACTTTAGGCGCCGGTTACTCAGGAGTCGGGACTCGGTAACTTGCAATGCCGGGCGCCTTCATGTGCCTCTCCAACAACAACCGAGCAGCGTCTCAACTGAATTCAATTTCAAAGCTCTGAGCTTGCTGGTTGGCGATAGAGATGAAGGAATAAAAGTAAGCGGGTCCCCGCACGTTTTTGACGTGCAACTCGAATGCAAGATGGGTTTGCTCATCCGTCCGCACAGGTCCAGTGCATCTGCCAGCAGTTCCGACATGCCCGGGCCGTCTAGTGCGTTGAGAATACATGTTCGTGGACCTGACGGGCCAGGCATGCTGTGCGACCGGTATGTCTCCTTCCGTTGTTTTTCTTCTCTTTCGAGTTTGAAGGGCTGTACATCTCCAGCAAGAAGTCGAATCCTGTCGCGCTCTGCGGGGCACTGGACTCTGCGAGCCGAGCTATTAGGTGCAAGTGCTCGCGCACCGCTCATCACACACCGCTCTCGTGAATTCGCAGTCCCAGTCTACGTTCGCGCACTGTACGGGCGAGACTCGGCATGCATCTGTTATCCGTACACACTCGGCAGGGCGCCAAAACGCGTTTTAGTCGATCACTATACTGGGCGTGCGCAAATACAGATACAAATGCTGATCCTCAAGCCTGAAAGGGATTAGCAGGGACACGAGCGCAACCAGAAAAGTCGGGCGCAAGTAGTGACTGCACCCTTTTCAATCTGCGCATCCCTCGATACCCGTCATGAGCGGCAACATCAGTGCGTCGTAAGCCAAGACGCACACAAACGCCTGCAGACACCAACTTCATCTCGAGATCCGAGTAGCGCGCGACGGGCTTCTTCGTCCCACGCGATTTCTCCACAGCACAGCCAGTCTCTCGCGCGGTCCATCGCCGCCTCTTCCGGAGGGGTCCAGTGCATGGAGTCATGACTCGAGCATGAGAGAAGGGCGTGCTCGACGTCCGACCAACCCATTTGCGCGTACATCTAGTGACTTTCAGGAATACAATGCAAACTGCCGGCTGGATTCGTTGTCATGGAATATCATCTCGAAGGGTCTGCAGAGGCGCGGCGCGGTGTGGTCCCGATGAGATTATTGTGCGTGATTTCGTTCTTCCTTCTATGTATTCAACGTTGCCCACTGTGGAGCTCTACGAGGGCATCGAGGAGGTTAAACGGCATATGTACATTATTTTTCGGTGTGTCCGCGTCTTTTCAAATCTGCAGCACGAGTTCATATGCAAGTTTAAACACAACTGAAAGTTTTCAAATTCTGGATCGTGATGTCGAGATGGGAAGCATACAAAGATCGTCTAAAATGTACCACCCCAGGAATGGAGAATGGAGGAGTGGATAGAACGCCGATGAGGAAGACACTGAGGATTAACGCCGAAGGGTGCCTTTCGCCACCTGTTGTTCAGTCTCTCCACTCGAAGCGCGCAACTCCTTCGGCTCATCCAGTTACAGAGAATTCTCTGAACGAGGTCAGCCGCGACCCTCTTTACGAGTCTACCTTGATGCTCTTGAATCCCGACAGCTTTGCTTCCTGCCCCGTGCAAATATAAGCTTGTTGTCGTCCTGTACGGACTAGTAACCATCGCGGCTGCTGGTTACGAGCCTGGCGCAAACTGCGCGAGGCATATAAAGGCATGCATTCTGTTGTAGGAATTGGCCATCGGACCACTCAGCAATGCCTCTGAACATCTCTTTCACTCAAGTTGGTATCTGCTTCCTATGTTTACCTAGCTGAACGACAACTCATTCTAATTTTTTGTTTGTTTCTGCCGCACAAATTGATCCGCAACATCACTACCGACAGTGCCTTCTGGTGGCATACCCACCGTGGGCATCAGCTGTCCAGCCATTCAGCAATGTCTTTCGACGTCTCTGAGGTCTCGGATGATGTCTGGATCGAGATTGCATTGTTTTGTAGTTTAAAGGAAGTCCTGTGTCTTGAAAGTGTATGTGCTTTCAATATATTTACGTGGTTTGAACAATATTTATCGCTTTGCTCCAGACATGCAAGTTTCTCCGCAACGTTTTCATGTCCGACAGAATCGTCTGGCTACGTCACCTCCATATGCTGGAGCAAAATGAAGCACCTGATCTACCTCGCCACATTCCCATCAGCACGCTCACCTCGCTCAAATTGCGCGGCCTTGTCATAGACGCACACCGGCGACATTTCAATTGCACCAATCCAGACCAGACACAGTGGCTGCAGCATACGCGAGAGATCAGTGTGTCCACTCGCTTTCTAGAACCAGACATGTACAGCTGGGGTCGTCCGGAGCTACTCCCTGGTGGTACTCTCTTCCTAGCAGTCTGTATGCCCGTGGAAAACTCTTCGACTAGCTGGTTTTCGGAATTCTTGCAGTGCTTCAGTGTGTCGACTGGCGAGTGTATCTGGACATACCAACCAGATAGGCTTGAAGTAAGGCGCTTTGACTATGACATGCAGGAAAACAGGAAAATGGTGACGTGCATGTGCTCACGGAGAGTGGCTCTCCTCAAATGGGCAACATTGGAACAAGGTAAGAAATGCAACATCTATAGAACATGAAGACTATCATATCACACTGATATTTTATTAGACGGACAATCCTCGAGATTACCAAATTTTCGCCCCACACAAAGTCATTTAGATCGCTTTACAAGGAAGAGACAGAAGGCTCTCGGAACCCGCCTCAATTTACAGAGCTTAGGGGTGACGTATTGGCAGTAGTATACAAGCATCTTGTCGTAACGTTCTGGAAAGAAAAACGTTCAGTTGCAATCCTTGGAGTGTGTATATCTATCTGATGAAAGGGAGTCGAAACTGTCTAATACATTTCTGTGCAGATACGGTGTCTCGACAGTCTAGACTTCACCACCATCACAGGCTGGCTTAACATTGATGCATAATCCCTCTTTCCTCGTCTTTGGAGTAAAAGTACATATGCTTGCTTCTCTCCCCAATGGGAGAAATGTGGCATTGCGCCAATCCAATCGATGCCAGACACTGACCAAATGCGTGTAGAATTTTACAGAGGAGCTCTTTATTTCTTTTCAATGTACTCCAAGTCTCTCATCATTCAGTACCTTGACTAAGGCACTTATTTCGGCCTAGATTGCTTTTCAGTAGGCACATAACTAGCACTTTCTCATAAAGTAGTATATATATGTGGAATCACTCTGGGACAAGTTCAAATTGCCAGGCTACGGAATTACGGTGGCCAAATACGCACCCAGAGCGAAACGACTTTCTCCGCCTACCGTATGCGCACACTCCATAAATGCGCATTCACACATGATTGGCAATTGCGCTGTCGAAGAAGGAGTGTGTGATGCACGCATCCCTCCGATTGCATGCAGCTCAAGCGCAAATTTCACGTTGACTAGGCCCGTTCACCAATCTCCACATGCAGGACACTACAATTTCCATGTGTCAGCAGTCCCATTCCTTTAAGTTGAGTGAGAGACCACCTTTCCGTATGGCATGTTACAATTCCTTCTTTTTTTATTGCCAAGTAGTGGGTTCAAGCGCCAGGCGGGGACGGAGTTTAGCACGCGCTTCTCGTTTAGCTTGTTCTCAGGCTGTATGGCAGTGAGCTAGGGATGGCTATTTCAGGCTTTATGTTTCGGTTGGTAAACTCGCATCGATTTCCTGCCTGTTCGCTCTAGAGAGAAACACAAACATATCTGCAATCATTTGCAGACATGTTTGAGCAAACACCGTGGTGCATAGCGATTGTTTCGGGACTTCGAGATGCATCGCAGAAGTGTGAATAACGACGGAAGGCCAATGGCTGGGCGGCGTATCGGTTATGTATACGAATGCAACTGAGGCGGGTAAGCTCTTTCCACTCGCAATTCTATACCTCGGTTCTTCTGACCTTCTCCTCAGTAAATATATCTTTCTTCTTCCATTCGAGTTATTATATTCCGTAAACTTGAAGTGGACTTCCAACGTGTCAAAAACATATATTCCTAACGTCTTCTGTCGAATCTGCGGTTCGGACTGCAGTTCCAAAACCGAGCAAGAGTTACCAACATGTCGAGTTGGGGACATCCTGCGTTTGAAAACGGACCAAGAGGTGGTTCTCACCGTTACAATGCAAAAACTTCCTCCGGGGTGAGCGGACAAACAACGGGGAAAAAACTGCATCTTTTTTACGGAAAGTGAAGAGATTTCCGGATGAATCAAAGAAAATCCGTGCCTGTACCCAAATCATGCCCATAAGCATAGGCTCGAGTTGTCTCTATCATACCTTCCGGTTGAAGAACTCGCACTGGTTAAAAAATGTATAGGCAGAGGATTCGGTCTGGACCAACTTGGTTTTCGTCCAGGGGAGAATTCGCACTTTTTGTTTTTGCGTCGGCGGCCGAAAAAAGAGAGAAAAAAAAATCGGCCTTATCTGATCTGCTTTCGAGTGTCCTTGGCGTGTGTTCGTTTTATCCTCCCCTTTTGAATTTATTTGAATTGGTGTTCGCGTATGCTCTTTGGCAGCTCATTGACGTGTTGCATGCTCTATTATGTACATAACGGAAGTAAAACAAAAAGGTAGAATGTTCGTGTATTAGTATCTGATTAGATGGAGAGCAAGTAACAAAAATAGCGTTTTATCTGATAAGTTCAGGGACGCATGGCGTGTGAAGCATTTGATTAGATAAATTTTGATGCGTGTAATCGGTGTTGCGCAAGCCTTGTGCTCGTCGAGCACCGCACGATGGCACCAAACCCTTACCGCCCCTTGCCCCAGAAGTACTTCAAGGGTCTGTCCACACCGCTCCTTTCTTTCTACCATCACTGACGCCCGCTCGATGTCTTCCGGATTTGACAAAAAAGACGCAGACAGCGAGCGCGGGCCCGATGTGTCCGCGTCAGAGACAGATGGCCTGCCCGTGCTCGATGCGCGCACCCAGGACGAGGTTGCGCAAGAAGTAGATGCGCACGTCGGTGTCAAGCGTGTCGAGGCTGCAGAAAAGGTGCACGGCCGTTACTCGAAGTGGACGCTCTTCGTCTCGTGCGTTCGCACCCTTTCTATATCTTCCGCGCCAAACTGCTCACAGGAGGAACCAGGCTAGGCCTTGCGTCGTACATATATTCGCTAGACAGTTCTACGACTAGCAACTACCTGTCCTTCGCTGCGTCTTCCTTTGGCGAGCACTCTCTCATCTCATCTGTCGCGGTCGCGCAGTCCGTTATCGGTGCGTCCCGCTCATCTCTTACCTTGCATACTCTGATGTTCTTCTCCCGTCAACCAGTTGCCGTTGGCAAGCCTGTCATCGCCAAAGTTGCGGATGTCACCTCCCGCGCGTACGCCTACCTCGGTGTCTGTACGTCATCTCTCCATCCCTTCTCCCCTCTTCGCCTTTCGACTCCTATCACTTAACTCGCTCTCCTAAATAACGCGGGCGCTTACCCTGTCTTCTGGCGAACAGTGATCTTCTATGTCGTCGGCTACATAGTTATCGCCAGCGCCCAAAGCATCGGGACCATCGCGGGCGGTATCATCGTCTACGCTGTGTGAGTACAGTCTGTTCGTCTTTCTTCCATCATTTCCCCTTTTCCATCCCTTGCTCTGGGTTTAGACTCTATATAGAGATCGATTAAGGCACTTGAGCGCATGATAGACTCTCGGACACTGTGCGCCACAAGCCATGAGGTCGAAAGACTAGCTTCTTGCTTTTCCTTTTGCACGCCACCTGAAAGAATGCGAATGCTGACAAATTTTCTCTCGTCTGTCCCAACTATATAACCTGTTGCGGTTCGATACGACGCGATGGCCATTGATCGCACTACTCGAAACGTCGACGCTATGGATCGCCCTGGAACAGAGGATACACGTACGTCTTATACTCAACCATTTCATCTTTCTTGCGGTATTGATTTCACGTTTCTTTCCTCCATCCCCGATGATATATAGTGGCCTGCAGCTCCTCACGCAGATCATCATTGCTGATCTGACAACGCTCAAATGGCGCGGGCTTGTTTCCTCGCTCACCTCCATGCCCTTCGTCATCAACGGCTTCATCGGGCCCAACATCTCCGCCGCCGTATTGGCCCGGAGCGGTTGGCGTTGGGGGTGTACGTGTCGTTTCCAAATCCTTTCGTGCTTTGTTAAGAGGATGCTGACATCTCCTCTTTCCTTTTTAACGCATGCAGACGGCATGTTTGCGATCCTCGTCCCCGCGACACTGCTCCCACTCATTGTCACCCTCTTCTGGGCCGAGCGCAAGGCGCGCCGTGTCGGCCTCGTTGATGCTACCCTCGCGCAGGACGGCGTAGGCCCGCTTGTAATCGGTGCGTCATTACGTCTTTCTGTTTCTCTTTATTTGTATTCTTACCAGTTGGATCTTATCATGTTATTCTTCGATGATTTTCTCGTATGACGCACCCTTGTCTGGATCGGAAAATGTACCCGGGAACAGCCCCTGCGAAGACGTTTCTCGCGGGTGTGCGCCGTACAGCGGGCCAGCTGGACCTTATCGGACTCGTCCTTCTTGGCGCCGGCGTCTCGCTCATCCTCCTTCCGCTTACACTCGCAGTGAAGGCGAAGAACGAGTGGAGGAATCGTAAGTCATATCATCGTTTGTTTCTGTCAATCTTGCCTCTGATTGCTCGATACGAATTTCAGCCTCCATGATTGCGATGCTCGTCGTCGGCGGTGTGCTATTGATTCTCTTTGCCGTCTGGGACCTTTGTTTCGCGAGCCGCCCCGTCATCGCGCCGCGTTTCATGCGTAACCGCTCCGTCGTGCTCCCCAGTCTCATCGGGTTCTTTGACTTCGTGAATGCGCCCTGCTCCCTGATCTTCTTACTGATGTTTAACGCGACACTGGCAGATGAGTTTCTACCTCACCTACGTCTACCTCTACTCGTTTGTGCTCGTCGTCAAGCCCTGGTCCGTCCTCGACGCGACGTACTTCAACCAGGCGCAGAGCATTGCGCTCACCGTGTTCGGCTTCGCTGCAGGCGTTGGCATGTGGTACACTCGCCGGTACAAGAACATACTCGTGATTGGGCTGGCCATTCGTCTACTGTGCGTTTTCAACCTTGTCTTTTTTATGATGGTATTGTTGACACGGCCATTCGTCTTCTTATAGGGGCGTCGGCCTCATGATACACTCGCGCGGTGCCTTAGCTAACACAACAGAGTTAGTATTTACGCAGGTCCTCCAAGGTCTCGGCGGAGGCATGGCCGCGGCATCGAGTCAGGTCGGTGCGCAGGCGTCCGTCCCACACGTTGATGTCGCGATGGTGACAGCCGTGGTGCTCTTGCTCACGGAGATAGGCGGGGCCGTCGGGAGCGCAATCGGTCAGCTCTCCTCTTGCTCTTCCGCGCTATTGTGGCACTGGGTGCACGGTTGACTTACAACTTTCCGTGCAGCGGGCGCAATCTGGACGAGCACGATGCCGGAGAAGCTCGCAGCCGCGCTGCCCCAGCTCAGCGCGGACGAGCGCGCGGCGCTCTTCGGGAGCATCACCGACGTGCTCCAGTACCCGCGCGGCAGTCCAATCCGCGAGGGTGTCATCAGCGGTACGTCCCCGTTCCTTCGTGTGCTTTCGTCTTGTACTCATTCGCTCCTTGATTCTTCTCTATTCTTAATTCCTCCACGATATATTTGTCATCGGCAGCGTACGACGACACGATGAAGGTGATGGTCATCACGGCGACCGGGCTTTCCGTCGTTCCAATCCTGCTAGCGCTCTTCATGCCGAACTGGTACCTCGGCGACACGCAAAACGCGGTCGACGCCGCCGCGCTCGACGGCGAGGTGCGCTACGGCGATGCTGACTCAGACGGGCCCGTGAGCGTGCGGGACTAAACGAAATGACTTCTGGGATTTCGAAGTTGGTGGAATATGTACAAGTTCCTGCAGAGCTGGTGATTTTAATCATATTTCTCTCTCTTCGAAGTTTATAGAATACTGAGCCGCATTGATTATGAAGATAATTGCATCCAGATTATTTCTCTTGGGCGTGCGAGTTTCGGTGTAATCATCGAAGAGAGTTATTGCCGATCAAGCGAGTCACCGAGTCAAGACCGGATGTCCCGGCCTGCATTGGATGATGTCAGGAGTATGATGGAGGCTGCTGGAGTTTATCAATGACGGTGGCGATTGAATCCCAATAAGGATACGATTTCCATTTTAGACTAGAAGATTGATATAATTAGAAGATGATCAGTCATCAACTACCTGTCAGCGACATACATGCCCGAGTCCTGCTCGTGAATATTGAACACCTCGACTCATCGTTGCTTTGGGAAGTCCAGAACACTCTGAGTTTGCATGATTACCTTTGAAGGCCTAGGGCCCTTTGCATAGCGCCAAGACACTGAAGTTTCAAATAGCAACGCCAACCTGAAGACGGGTATGCCATCGCCTGCTGCCTGAAACCAGATGACTCTATCAAATCTTCGAGACTTACAAACAAATATTCTTTCTAAAACCTTGCTTATTCAATTCTATGTCAACAATATGTCGTAAGTGTCTTGCGTACTGTATATAACATCTATTGGATTTTTGGATTGGGCACATCTGCGATTAAGGTGATAAGGATGGCCAAGGTGTTCCTTCTGGGTGCGACGGGCTACATTGGAGGTACGTCTTTCCGACACTTCTCTGGTAAACTAAACATTTGACTATCACAACAGGCTCTCTCCTCGTTTCTCTGAGTAAAGCATACCCAGACATCGTTTTCACTGCGCTCGTCCGCTCTGAATCTGACTTCTCCGCCATCCGCGCAGCGGGTGCAACGCCCGTGCACGGCAGCTTCTCCGACCACGGCCTGATCGCGGACCTTTCGGCGGCCGCAGACATCGTCTTGAATGCCGCGGACAGCGATGATGTGGCGCTCTTGAACGCAATCTTGCGTGGCCTGCGCCGGAGGAAGGAGGAGGGCCGGGGAGTGGGCGCGTTCATCCACACGAGTGGGGGTATGATATTCATGGACGACAAAAGGGATGGGAGGTACGATCCGAGCCTGAAAATTTGGACTGTACGTCGTGGCCAGTTTTGCTTTGTGCACTTCTCTCAATTACAGTGGTTTTTGCGCAGGACTCCGAGGAGGATATACGATCCCTGAAGACGACAATGTATCACGGCCAGGTCGATATACCGTAAATTTCTTTCCAGCCTTTCTTGATAGCATTGTTACGAGCACTTTCTGGGTTTCAGGTTAATGAAGGCGTCGGAAGAGGGATACGTCAATTCCTTCATCGTATGCCCGGTGATCGTTTACGGCAGGGGCTCCGGGCCCGTCAAGCAGGATCCCCTTTTATTCCGGTATATCCTCTTGAACAAGCAGATCTCCGAGCGCAAGGAAATGCTCTTCGTCGGCGAGGGCAGTAACGTGAATAATGTCGTAAGTCCATTTTTATTGAGACGCTTGTTCGTTTGAATTTCTCGCTCAAACGCTCTGCGCAGGTCCACATTGACGATCTCGTCGAAGCGTACCACCTGATCTTTAGAACTGCGCACGCCGCCGGCTCGGCGCTCTTGCCTTCTAGCCCGTACTCGCGCTACTACATCGTAAGCGCGGCCCAGGTCAACTGGAAGACGCTCGCGTCGCTCTTGGCCATCGCGCTCCACAAACGTGGCATCGTCAAATCCTCTGTCCCAGTCAGCGTCGCGTATGAGAACGCGGGTTCCACAGCCATGTAAGTTATCTGCGGTCCTCTTTTCTTTCACTTCCGGCCATATTTTTATTGAGAACATTCCTTTTGATTCCAAATAGGCTTATGTCGAGTAACATGAATACGCTAGCTAAGCGCCTGCTGGATCTCAGCTGGAAGCCACAACACGTGGAGCTCTCTGAGAATACATTCCACGATGACGTGGACGCCGCGCTGAAGTAATTATAGGACCTCTTCGTATGAAGTGCGAAGCGTGATCAAGCCCTTAGAAGCTTGGATTGTAATTCCTTGGATTCAGGATAGTCGGGACGTCGAATCTGACTATTGAGGTTGTATACCACGATATGAATGGCGAAATATATATGTTGACTTTCGGCACTTCCCTGATTGACTTCGTGTTTGAATATCATGTTTGATATACGACAGTGCCCTCCTTACCCGCGTTCTCAGTTGGAATTCGTGAAGAAAGCATAGGCAGGGCTATCTTCGTTTGCGTAATATCGATTTGGCCATGATGAATGTCTGAAAAAACGAGTAAATGGTAGAGTGTGATGGAGCGTGTCCTGGACTGGAATAGATCAAGGATGAATGTGAATGCACATACTTGAAGCAACTAATCATCATAACGTTAAGAGGCAAGGGACATTTGTCTGGGGCGGCGCGAGTGACCCGGTAGCCGGTCTCCTCGGTCCGGGATTAGCCGCTCGGCTTTTGACGTCCGCCACGCCAGTTTCTTCCTGGCTCGAGTCTTCGAGATTTACGAACAAATCTGCTTTCTAACACCTTGCTTCCTGGTTCCTACGTTCACGACCGCTCGTAAGCGTCCTGCGTGCTGTATACAACAGTAATGCATTTTCGAATTGTGTACATCGGTGGCAGAAGTGGCGGGGATGGCCAGCGTGTTCCTCCTGGTTGCGACAGGCTATACCGGAGGTGCGCCCTTCGATGCTTTGACAGACTATAAACATTTACCTACCCCGCCAGGCTTCCTCATCATTTCTCTGAGTAAAGCAGACTCAGACATCGTTTTCACCGTGCTCATCCGCTCTGAATCTGACTTCTCCGCCATCTGCGCAGCAGATGCGACGCCCGCGCGCGGCAGCTTCTCCGACCACGACCTTAACACGGACCTTTCGACGATCGTCGTGGACGCCGCGGATAGTGACAAATGTGGCGCTCTCGAATGCGATTTGCGTGGTCTGAGCCGGAGGAAGGAAGGCCGGGCCGTCGGCGCGTTCATCCAGACCAGCGGGGGTACGATATTCATGGAGATACGACCCGAACCTCAAAAAATGGACTGTGAGTTATCTTTAGCCTCTTTTCTCTATTGCTAAGGCGGTGAATGCTTTTTCGTCAGGATCTTACCCTGACGGCATCGATGCATCACGGTCAAGTCAATGTACCGTATGTTCTGCTTTCCCAACCCTGTTTCTGCAAGTTACGAACTCGTCTTTCTATAGAAAAATGAAGGTTTCTAAAGAGTGATACGTCAATTCCGTCTGCCCGTAGATTGTCTACGGTAAGGGCTCTGAGCTCGTCAAGCGGGATTTCCTTTTCTTCCGGTATGTCTTCTTGAACAAGAAGATATCCGAGCGCATGGAAATGTTCTACGTCAGCGAGGGCAGTAACGTGAGCAGCATCGTGAGATCGAACTCGTTGACACACGATCAGCTCATTGTTCTCACTTAAAATCTCGAATGTCCTGGTCCAGGTCGTCGAAGCGTATCAACCGAATTTCCAGCTCACGCTCTCTGTCGGCTCCGTGCTCCTGCCTTCGAGCCCGCCCGCGCGCTACTACATCGTGAGCGCGATTCCGCTCAATTGGACGACACTTTGTCACTTTTCGCCATCGCAGTCTACAGGCCCTGTTCCAGTCAGCGTCGCGTATGAGGATACGGGATCCACCGCCATGTGAGTCATGTGTTTTCGTTCTTAGTCATAATAACAAATGTGAGCCCTTTCTTCTTTAGGTACATGTCAAATAATACGGCTCTGCTGCCTGACCGTCTGCTTGAACTCGGCTGGAAGCCGCAGGACCTGGCTTCTGAGATAGTTGCTGCACGCAGCATTGTCGTTGCAACAATATGCTTAGCATAAATACCATTACCACATAATCTCCTCAGACTAAACAATTATGCTGTCGGCTTCTAAAATACTTGTAGATAACTCTGTAGCAAACCCGTTTCTTATTATGAAATTATCTACAATCCTCCTCCTACGTAGGATTAGACCCAGGTTCCTCGTACGAAATGAGGAAAACTTCTGAAGCAGACTCCCTCCGGTAAAAAATCCCGCGATCATCAGGGATCCAGAATTCTCCATGAGATTTGTATTTCTGCACAAGATTATTGAACTCCTCCAGCGATTCTTCTTTGAGCCATCCTACACTGATCATGTCCTCTAAAATTTGTTTGCTCCAGTATAGGCAACCACTTCCATTGCAGTCATAATGGTAACAGTGTCGTTCCTGTTTATGAATAAGGTCTGTAAGATCCTTTACTGTAAACTCCTCCATTGGGTCGAACCCTCCTCTCAAGTCCGGAGGTATAGTCCTTGAGAAAACAAAATTCTTGTACCGCACTCTATAAAACAAATCATTATCCTCAAGCATGCGTAGTAAATAACCAATCGACTCACTCTATATCAACATCAAGGAAATTTGTTTCTTTTTTAGCTTGATCGTAGACCACTGATGAGCAACCACAGTCGTCATCCGTGAAAATTTTTGACGGCTTTTCGGGATCAGACCTTAGCCAACCTGCATGAACACGCCAGTGAATGAGTTTCTGATTATCATTCTCCGGGTTTCTCTTGTTTGTAGACGATAAAAGTCCAGTAATGGCAACATATTCAACAACTTTCTTGTTTAAGTCTTTTTTCAGATTTGCCTTTTGCATTCCTTTCTGTCTTGAATCTAGATCTTCACCTGGTGGCTCAGTATATACGTTATACTCCATCATTATATGTTTTTGCACTTGAGATTCTTTCATGTCAGCGTCTCTGGCATACTCCGCATCCCTCATTATTTTTTTGGCCTTCTCTCTATCTGTGTCACTCTTGGCTTCCTTGATCTCCTTTTCTTTCTGCTTGATTATCTGTTTGACTCTTTCTATTGCATTATTTTCTCTCTCGGTCTTTTGTCTTTCAGCTTCTTTCTTTTCCTCCGCGATTTGTCTTTCAGCTTCTCTCTTTTCCTCTGTGTTTTGTCTCCTCACGCTTCTACGGGTCTATCAATGGTCAGTAGTCAGAAATTATACGTGAATACGGCTGTGATTGAACTCTTCACTTGTGTAGTCACTTTGGGGGACATGGTAAAATTGACAGACTTTGAGGTACTTTCTTATAGGTAGTTGCTGGGTGCAATGGATGTGCGATGATATGTGTGATTCTGTGGTGTTACTTACCATATGACTCTACTTTTATACCTTGCCCTATCCGCAATTTGTCCTTACAAATTTTGCTTTCCCATTTCTTCCTTTCACCCCCTTTTTCTGAGTGCGCATTTGTGCAGCGCAAATGTGAAATAATCTTGTCGCAGTTGACAGCGACATGAGACGTATTTCATCACGCAATCAAGTGATCTCTGCATAGATTCTCCAAAAGGCGAACCTGAAGTAGACCGAACTCGAAATAACATAATTTATTTGAACTCGAGAAGTGCAAAACTGAGTGCTTCGCAATTTCCACTCAGTGGAAAGTAGCGCCACCAGATCCGGTAGCGCTGGTCTTTCTGTTTGTTCCATATTGCTCCGGCGTTTCTTTCCCCTCCGATGGCCCCGGGTTTCCGAACAATAAGTGAAACCTGCAATTCGTGAATGTAATAATGGAAATTGCATGTCCCCTTCGGTATAATCCCAATACAATATTATGAAATGACATACACAAGGCTTCCAGAGGCTGCCAGAAGCACAAGAAAGTGATGTTGCGCTCGCGTGGCGTGCTGCAACACGAATCAGTCTCAAATATGAGAATCCAGACATTCGCAGAAGCGAGCAGCGTACGCTGATTACTATTTGCCATGCCTGAGTTCTACGTAACCAACGCACGCAAGAGAGATCTTGCATAAGGTCTCTCCAGTGTTTTTCCTGTGATACTTGATGAAATGACGTATACGACAGTGTTTCTGGTAGCGAGAAGAATTGCGAATGATCAAATTTGACAGCGAAAAGCTGGAGAAAACTTGTGTAATACAGTAATATATCTCGTATTGTTTCCCCTCCCCCTTTGACGGGTACATAAACTGCGAAAGCAGGCCATGCGTTCGGCATCGTCACAAGCTCTATCAATGCTTTTATAACCATACTGAATTGTGTCAAAAAGACTTTTGTTCTTCGTGTACTGAGCATCTAGCAATTGATTCAGTGTCTGCTGGACCTGCTGGTCTTAAGCGTACGAATAAAACGCGCGAACCGACTTTCTCAACTCCAGGAACTGCGCCGTTACTATACTCGTGATAGCTTTTGCTTTCAACTGTCACGCGGTACCACAAGCACCTGTTTAAAATAGCAGATGCCGTACACGGTCGTTGTCGCGGCCCGTACATCTTCAGACGCCGTCGATTACGTATTGTCGACGTATAAAAGCCCAACTATGGGCATATAGTGGCCGTATTATAAAATGCGTCTCTTACATTGCCTTTGTTGCACTTTCGTCTTCTTCAAATTTGCATTGTCTCTGTCCATCAACGGAGCGGACATCTCCTCGCTCCCTTTGCTTGAGTCTGGCGGACTCTCATACTCAGATGGGGGATTGACAAAGCCGTTTGAGACCATCCTCTCGAGTCATGGGTTCAATCTGGCTCGTATTCGCGTGTGGACGGCAGGGACATATACGCAGACCTATGCACTCGCTCTGGCAAAAAGGGCCAAATCTGTGGGGATGAAAATTCTGGTAGATTTGCATTATAGCGATACTTGTGAGTAATCTCATTTTGTCAGAAGAGAAAATAAAAAAGCTTATGATGCACAAGGGGCGGATCCTTCACACCAAGCTATCCCGTCATCGTGGCCAACTGATCTGGACGATTTGAATACACAGATTTATGAGTCAGTATTAAAATTCTTGTAAACTATCAGAAATAAGTGTCGAACTTGGCTTCCAGGTATACTCGCGACCTTGTCAATGTATTCTCCTCACAGGGAACACCAATTGACTACATACAAGTAGGGAATGAGATCAATGACGGTTTACTCTGGCCGGTGGGCCGCATCAGCGTGAACGGATTCCAAGGCGCGTCTGAGCTGCTGCACTCTGCCGTTGCTGGGGTGCGTGGAGCATCTTCATCAGCGAAGACGGTTGTGCACATAGCAAATGGCTGGGATGCGGACGACGTCGACTGGTTCTTTAGCGGCATTTTCATTTCTGGTGCGCTTTCCGAAAGCGACGTCGACATCTTTGGGTTCTCCTTCTATCCGTTCTATGGCACGAATGCGACGTTCGATGCATTGAGCTCAAGCCTGACGGGTGTCGAATCAATTTACAAAAAGGTAAGCATGTTAACTCTTTTCTATATTTCCACCAAATGCATGACGCTGCATATAGGATATCCTCATAGCAGAGACTGACTGGCCATTTGCCTGCTCTCCATCTGTCGCGCTATCTGAACCTAGCATACCATTATCTGCCACAGGGCAGCAGACTTGGGTGCACGATATCGAGGGCATCCTCCTGGAGCTCCCTGAGGGACACGGACTCGGAGTTGTGTATTGGGAGCCGGGCTGGGTTGGTAATGCGGACTTGGGGAGCTCATGCTCAGTACGTATTGTCTTCAATTATTCCGATATGTCATTGATATTTGATTCAGGATGCGCTACTCGTAGATAGCTCCGGTGCAACGCGCACGTCGATCAACTTGTTTTAATCTACTTTCCCGTCAAATTACGTTGGCCATTATTCAATGATTTCTCGCCTGATTGCAAACTTGAAAGAGCCAAGAGCTTTCTACGTTCTGTCGAATTATTTCGGGCCCGAAGGACAGCGTCTAGATATGTTAAAATCAGCTTCGAGCTTTGGGACGAACTTGGAGATACCATTCCATGTGAGACTCAGACAAGGCTCTCTTCAAAATATTTTGGCTTTCAAAACTTTGCTTTGACAACTGCGATAATGAGCAATCGCAAGTCGATTTCGTCGAAGTTTACTATGCGGTGATCTGGTTTCTAATAACTCGATCGAGAACAATAGGAAATAGAGACACTGCTATGCAGACCGTCGCATCCTCGAACTGAGTTGCTTGAAAACATATTCATCAACGATCAGAAGGCCGTTGCGCTAGAGGAAATTTGGGGCGTGTTTCTTTTGTTTAAAGTCTGTCTTTAGAAGCGCGATTATAAAGAAGAAGGCGGAATTTCCAGCGTAACAATGACTTATTGCATTATCAATTATTTGATCAAGATGTATTAACAGATTGACAGAATATTGTGAAAGAGAAGTCAATACACTATTTCTCGAGCTGATGGGATGCGCTCATCAGCGTAGTCCGGTGACCGGCGTGCACAGCTGCTTTGTCAATATCCAATGCAGCTGCATACGCGTACAGTGCGCATTGCAACATCTTATAGCACGCTTTGATCGCCGCCAGTCTGCAAGAGAAGAGCTTGTAACAACACAGACTGAGATTAGCACGTCCAATTGCGCTACAGTGAGACAATTGAGAACAATACGTACTTCCTGACTGCGTGCAGTGGATCCTGCAACTTCAAGTCTGGTGCTCAGCTCAATCAGATCGGTCGATATCTAAGTCCCATGTTGAATTTTTAGAGTGCAACGTTGGTTGAAAAGAGTAGCGGGACATACCATTCCCCAGATACTAGAAAAAGTAGCGGTGTCGATCACCGCTTCGCGTAGATCAGGTTCGATGAGGGTGAGCGTCTCACTAAGGTCCGAAGCGATCTCGAGTTCCAGCTGTTCCGCATATATAGCCAGTCGCTCTTTTTCTTTAGTGCATTTCTTGGCTTCTTTATCTGTGTAGGGTGTAAGCGAGAAATTGTCTACCTAAAATATCAATTTTACCTTGTATTTGTCTGGCAGCATATGCAACATTGGCGCCCGTTTTCCAATCAGTGACCTGCTGAAGTTTCAGAGTGAGGATCAGTCAAGCAAGTAAATGCGAACACGACAGAGCAAACGCACGTTCAGTAGATCTTCATCGCAAAACAATTGTGGGAGAAGTCTGGCAATAAAACCAAAGACGCCTCCAAAAGCAGGATCGAATTTGATAAGTGTTGCGTAAATCTAGCAGATATGAGAATAAAGTCGGTGTCTAAGAATTGAATTATAGAATGATAATACCTGATCTTTGAAGCTATATAGTCTCAACAATGAGCCAGTACGATCTTTTCTGTACGAAAGAAAGATAACTCACAAATTAATCTCCGTACGTAAATTTCTAATCTCTCTCTCCAACTCCTCGACTTTTTCTGATGCAGAGGAAAGGCAAGCGCACGCCTCCCCGAGATCTTGCTCGAATATTTTCAGCTTCTCGCCAATTTCTTGAAACTTGCCCTGAAGCTCTTGTTCTTCGACCTTCCGCTGTTTATTGACCTTTCGTTACACAGGAGTTAGAAGCCGCGCGCAACAAATGGGAAGGAAAGGAAGGAAAAGAACTTTTGCCTCTAGGTATGCTGAGATCTCGGCCTTTTTTTCGCTCAGCTCTTCATCACTCTGCAGGTATGGTATAAAGTCCTCAAGAAGGCCTAAAAGCTCGTCGAGTAAGCAAACAAACAGAAGAAGCAGGTTAATGGAGCTTACCTTTTATCTTAGCTGCATTAGTTGCAGCGACGTTGCGAGATTTCCAAAGTGCCTGCTTATGCAGCTGGTATGACAGAGTGTATAAGTATAAGAGAACCCGACACAGTCTCTCTCGACGTACCTGTACAATCTCGGACCACTGGCACCGCAGTGACTCTACTTTGCCTGGGTCACAGCGTTTGAAGAGCGAGACGACGAATCGGTAGAACACGTCGCCCGCGGAGCGCCTTGGGTCGGGCACGCCGTCGAGCGCAGCGGAGATCGCCGCGAAGCGCGCAGTGATCTCTCCCGCGCGCAAGCCGATCTCGTGCACCGCGCGCTGCAGCTGCGAGGCAGGGTTGTCCGGCGAGTCTAACGCCGCCTCGAGCCTCGCGAGCGCGTGCAGCTGGACCTCGCCGTCGTCGGAGAAGTGATCCGACACGGATATCCTGTTTTCGGCGCGTGCGCCTCGGGTGTAACCCGTAGCAGCAGTAGAAACAGGCGCCGACTGAGCTGATCCCATTGATAATACGAGCAGCAGAAAAGTAGTAGAGTTGATTGGGTGTCCTAGAAGAGTGAACAAGAGATTTGAGTCCAGGCGGTCGTATATAACGCTCTGAAAATGTTCAACGAGGCTATGCAGCTGCTCGAATCACACTGCAGTCAAACATTAATCAGATCGAAGAACTCCAAAGACGCTGCGCATAATGCACATCAAAGACAGCTGGGATAGCTTAGGTCCTCGTTGCGCAGCCTCAAAGCTAAGAGCAGTTCATGCAGAGACATCCTTCGACTTCGACTTCCGCATAGCGCTGCGTGTACCGCCATAATCTCATGCTTCTCTAACCTAGATATGTGCGAAAAGCGATGACACACAGGTCTCGGCGCCCCTGAGTCTCTAAAGTAAGCTCTTAGAGAAACACATATCATCACGAACTTACGAGAACGACGCGATCATGGAAATGCGCACCGGCGCATACCGATACTCTTCACAAGAAAACCGCAGACCCATAAGCCAAGCGGTACAAGCCATATGTACATATGGCTCGGCCCTAATCGCAACGCACGATCACTGCAAGAATAAAGATATGACATATAATTATCAGCAAATGAAGCTCATATATGAAGCCAGCGAAGTCTACCATCGTCCGTAACACAGGCGACCATAATAAAGCCATCCTTAGAGCTCAGGCCGAGGCCGTTCAGGAAGCGAGAGGAGCAGAAGAGGAATAAGAGGAGGGCTCACGCAAAAGAAGCTACGGATGCAGACGTCTGCGGCAGTCCCTCGGACATGGGTCGGCAGACTCCGGCGATTATCCCAGTCATTTCGCGCCGCAGCAGTGCTGTAGATGGCAGCCAAAAGCGAGGTCAGAAGAACAGCGGCGGTACGAGGATCCTGGGATCCGGATCCTGTAACAGACGATCCCATACACGCAGTTTACGTGGGTTGAAGAGGCCCTCAACGCATGTAGCGGCGCGCAGAGATTCAAATGCGAACAAAATAGAAGTACAATTAGTGGCACGTACAAAGCGGGGCTGGTCGTACAGGATTCGAATGGGTGGTAGGAAAGCACGGTGACAGGACAATCGGATATATGATATCGGTACAGGAGCTTCCGATCGGATTATGGAATATGAAATGCAATGAGACGGGTGAAATTGGGTACAAGATAGAATAGCGGTGGCAATAGCGATAGGAATGATGGATGGATGCGTCGTTGAACTGTTCGTGTAACGTCGTAAAGATCTTGAAAATGAAGGCGGAAGTGGGAGCGGAGTACGATGCAGGGGGCGACGGGAAGACGAGACTAGAAAGACAATAGTGGTACATTTTGAGTCGGTCGTTGACGGAGAATGAGTCCTATGAAGTGCTGCATTGACACTCGATTTCTTGAACGTGAAGTCAGAAGAGGTTCAAAAACGGTGGGCGAGGAATGCTTACTTTGTGTGCCTAGAACCCGCCTAGGCACCCTTCATCCCACCCGCTCGTGGCGCCAGCGGCAGAGCGGCGTGCATGCACTGGGCTCCCGTGCGCCCTGCTCCGGCTGTGCGTGCGCTGACCCGTCCGGGCGTGAGTCGCCGAGGTGCGTAACGGGGCACGCGCGTCGCGCTTCGCAGTTGAGGAAACGGCGCCCGACGCGGAGGGGTACGGGTACGGCACGGACGACAATGGCGCGAGCGCGTGCGAGTGCGGATGCGGAAGGAAGGCAAGCTGCGCGGGGTCGGCCTTGGGAGAGAGCCGGGGGGCTGGCTTCGCGAGACGCGCGGCGGCGGGCGAGCGCTGGTGGGAATGGGGGGCGGACATGGACATGGATGAGAATGGCTCATCGATGATGGGCCCGAAGGCGTGGTCGGAGTCCTCTGAGGCATCGGAGGAGGAGAGGTCGGCTATGAGGGGCGGCGGCCGGGCGGAGGAAGGCAAGGGCGGAGATTGGACGGGGCTGTCTGAGCCTGAGCGGCGGGATGATTCTGTGCATACGTATACGCTGATGAGTTAATGAACGCGAGAGACAATGTCGAGAGAAAGGGCTTACCGCTTCCGCTGCTACTGGAGCGATAACTAGTGTCGAACCCCAAGACGCGCACGCGCGGGTGCGCGTGGTCGCTCCTCTTCCACGCACGGCCAGGCGTCGACTCCGTGTACCCATCGTCGCCGTCATCATCCTCATCCTCCACGTCTCCGCCGCCGCCAAGGCGGTACGTGCGGCCGGGGCACCCGCGTGCGGGGAGCGCGCACTCGTTCGGGGCGACGGCGATTGGCGAGCGGTCGTACGCGTCCGGGCTGTGCGCGGCGTACGTGCATGCAAGCGCTGCGGGGTGCGGCGGGAAGTGCACCGCGGGCCCCCTAGTCGCGCCCATGCCGAGTGGTGAGGGCGATGGCGAGGCGCTGCTGCCGTACGAGAAAGCGGGGGAGTGCTTGAGGATGGGGCGCGGCCGCGACGAGTAGCTCGGTGGCATGATGACTCAGAATTTTTGTCGAGGAGTGGCGATAAGTGACGCCCGACATTCTCTGGGAGAACAGTTATATACGGGCATCGCGGAGGAGAGGGAAGCATGGTGGACGAGAAGCAGAAGGCGGAAGCAAAGCAGCAGCGAGGGTGACAGCACGTGAGCGCGTGACAACCACACGCGGCCATAAGCGTCCACTTGCACACATCGATCCTGCGGATTCCTGCCGCTTCCCACTCGCGGAACAAATCACAAAAAATCGCTGTTGGACGATAAGCGGCGCACAGATTAGCTCTGTGCGCCCTGCGCGCCCTGTTCCGACGTCCCTGGTGTTTCATGTACGGGAGGCCAGTCATCTGCTGCTCGCCTGAGCCACACTCGCACACTCATCAGCCCACACCGATCTTCGCGCCCTTCGTGATCTGCACGGGACACGCAAGCCCACCGTCTCTTACTCTATTATATTTGTTTCTCGTCGCCTGACTCCCCACGCTCCCCCGCCGATCTCGGCTAATTGGCCACCCTCCTTTAGCTGAACCCAATCTTCTCTTCAAATGCTGAGCTGGCCGCCGATCAATGCTCTTCTGACTTCGGGATTTGCCTCCCGCGCTTGCCTTATGCTTCCGGTCCTCTATATCGCCCCCCTGGCCCTGGTAAGCAAACTATCACGCCATTCACTAAGTCACCCGTTATCCGCTTTCTCTCCCGTTTCTCGGGCGTTTCGCAACTCTCCAACATTTGCAATCGCCTCTTCACGTCGTCAGGCGACAGCGCTCCCATTATATCTCCGGACTAAGTAGAACCTACTCATTCGAAGGACTGACCTCGCGCTCGCCCCAGCTTCCTGCCAAGTCCGCCTCTCCGGATAGGAGGTGACTCCAGTTATCTATAACGCGATTCCGGAGCTCGCTTTGTCCTCTGTCCTTCTGTATCTAAAGTATCTAAAAGGATCCGCCCGCCGGTACTATCCTGCACTCGTCTTCCATTGCTGCGACAGCAACAGCTCCAACGCTTCCAGTCGATATGTATCAACGACTAGAAGCCAGAACCGCCCCATTCGTGCTCCCGGAGGTTATTTTCCCCTCTCATCAATGAAGGAAGGTCAGGAAGTGCGCGAGAGCCTCTATCAATACGTAAGCACATTCAAAAACGCACGCCTAATCGCCGCGGGGGGCAGCTGCAGCAGCGGCGTCTGCAGGACAGGACCACACCGGTACCGCTTCTTCCTGCGCTGCTGGCCGCTGACTGCCTGTAACTGCAAGGGTACGCGCCCTCGCTCGAACACTGAGCACGCAATTCCGAAATTCCGAGAGAGTGTGACAATCAGTGTTCAATCAATCCGTGTTCTCTTCCCGTGCACTCGCCTTCTCATGTCGATTAATGCCAAAGTGGCGTGGTGATGCCCCGCCCCTTCATTAAATCCTAAGTTCTCCGTTTCCTCCGCACCGAAGCCTTCGCGCTTTCGCCCGCTTCATGATCGACAAATTTCCACATGGGCTATCCCCTGGCGCTTATCTTATTTCCTGCGTGCCTATCCCGTTCCGGCTGCCACCCACGTTCTAATTCCCCTGGGACATTCGAAGGACCCCGGCTTCCTTCCTCGCTCTTTCGCGCCCACCTAAGAATGCTAAGATTTCTCATTAGCGCTGCGCAGGTGCACCAACCGTCTTCGCTGGAGCCAAAAACGAAACAGACGACCCCCCGACGCTCGTCTACCGCAGCGCGGCCTCGTGATCTTCATCAAACGCTATCCCTTGCACTCTCATCCAGAAAACTCATGCACTCCGCACATCAGGTCTCTCCGCTTGCTGTCTGTCTGTTTGTGGTGCGCGGACCTTTTACCATGCGCGTGCCCGATTCGAGGGACGACTACATGATCTCCAAGGGCTAGCGATCGCGTTTCTTCTTTCCAATCATGCCTTCGGCGTCGTGATACCCCGCGTTTCTCATTAAATCTTCATGTCTCTCTTCCCTCCACCAGACGCAGCTTCCATGCTTCCTGATCGTCAAATGCCCCAATGAGTTGCCATCGATGCTTATTCTCTTTCCGTGGACGCCTTTTCGCACTGTCGCCCACGTTCTAACGCCCCTGTGATAATCGAAGGATCGCGCCTTCCTTGCTCTCTGATGCCGGCCCAGGTCTTTTTTTTTTTGCCCACATTCTTTTCGATACCTAATGGCTCTCCACTCTGGGCGCTCTCTTTCGACCATGTACATTTAAATGCATGGTGGACAACTGTGTTCATCTAGCACCAGCTCAGTCTCGTGTCCATCGTTTTTCGAATGCCATCTTCTCGTGCGTTCTGTTCTGTAAACTGCATCAGGCTTTACTTAATCCCCGAAGTCATCAAGCACCTGCGCACGTGGAATGTTTTAGACGCCCGTGAACGGGTTCGTCCCTGAAAAAATAGTGACCTGCAGACTAGTTAGAGCTTGTGTTCTACACTATGCTGGAGCGTTCGGTCGCCAAAGGCGGAATGGCAAATATGGGGCGTGTTCTCGTATTACATGTACAAATGCTGTTAACTGCCTTCGTAAAAGGATCTCGAAAATGGGGGATAAAAAACGTGCTCATGCTCGAACGCGTGACGGATGCCAACAAAACGTGCTCAGGTCATTCAGATGCGGAACCACAGGCTCAGGGAAAGCGCGGCGACGCTTTGCTTCTCGAGGACACTTCGGCGATCTACCTACTGCTTTCAATAGTCAACTGAAGCTCCGGGTCTCAACTATGTTATAGGCTACCCGAGGACGCATGCCTCCAGGTTCCGTAAAGTTCGTATAATAGGCTCTCGCACTGAAGGCGCTTCAACGCCGTGGATGGAGCCACCATGCGGTCTGAACTTCTTACAGCATATCAAGCTTTCCTTGGCATACCGCGCAAACGCCTCATTTACGGCGAATGCTTCATTTAAGACTCTAACACGAGCGTCGGGTCTACTTGCAACAATCTCCTATATGCACGAACATCTACCTGACGGACGCGTGCATACATGCATGATCTCGAAGGAGGAAATGGACAGTTAACGTTATCTAGATCTTTCGTGTTCCCGTAAAGATCCTTCAAGAATCGAATGTTCATGCGCCAAACGGGACATTCCGTTTAATTTCTCATTAATCTTTGGGAGTTTTACACTGCGGCTGATCAGCAACATCTTAACGAGTTCAAGCCAACTGTTCATGTCTGAGTTCGCCACAAGTACGCCAGCTCGTTCTTTCTCTGAGTCTAAAGAGCCTCGACTGTACAGTCAGAAGGCTTCCTTTTGTATACGTCCACTTCAATCTCATTACTGGTGCCTATCTTGACTAATACCACTAAGACTAATCCTCTGCGCTCTCCTTCTGCAACTAGACTCGAGAACTTAATCTCCCCAAAATCATCCAAGGACATACTCGCACGTGAAACTTTGTCGAAACCTCGTGAACGGGCGCATAACTGCGATCTGCAATCTATACGGCATATCGGGCTATCCTTGGCAGACCATTCGGGACGCTTCGAATGTGGAGATGCTTGGCTGCGAAGACATCGAAGCGTGCCTTCGTTCGCCGTCTTCTTTACTGGGGCTGTTCTCTACTGCTTTCTGAACCGAGATAGGAGATTCCCCAAACAAGCGGCGCTTCTCCGTGCTCTTGTCTCGGGCGCCAATTCACTCTAGGCTGTTACCTACGTTCTAACTCCCTGAAATAGCCGAAGACTCCCACTTATTTCCGCATGTATTCCTTACTCATATATGCAGCTCCGAATACAAGGGAGAGGATTTCTCAGTTATGTATGCGCACTAAGCTCGAGCTTCCCTAGCTTATGAACAATTTCAAACTAGTCGACTATGTACATACTCTACAGCTGCGCGCGTCTGTCTCCAGCACAGTCTCATGACCTTCATCAAAGGCTGTCACTTTCGCGCTCTTTTTCAGTAAGTCTCATTTCCCGAATCTCTCTGCTCTCTCATCTCCTGAACACTCGCATTGCAGCCGTTTGACCCCGTGGACAGAGTTTTGCACCCGCCCGTCCCGCAGTGGAGGAGCGGGAACCCGCATTATAATCAGAGCCATTAGCGCGCCGATGCTCACAGAGGCGAAGAACCAAGGAGATGAAGGGCGAGGGTGCTCTCCTCTAAGGAGTTACAAGTAATAAGCATGTCGGTTCCTGCTTTCATTGAAACAAAATTCTCGAAGGCGAGTTCGAAAACGCTTTTGGACACGAGGAAAAAAAAAAAAAAACCAGCCCAACGACAAAGGACAGACGCTGTCTCTTCGACAAGCCTTTAGCTATGTGACCCGCAACGTTAATATCTCTGAGGCTCGCACTATCTCCCGTCCAGCTCAAGCTCCGAGTCTTCTCGAAATAATATCTTGCAGGCCATCCGAGAACGTACGAGTTGAACTTCCCAGAAGTCCCGTACTAAATCTCCACCATTTCGGTAGATGGCTGCGATCTGCAACACATACACTGCATCAAGCTCTCCTTGGCAGACTGTGGATGCCTCGAATTTAGTGCGTGCTTGTTACAAAAAGAAGAAGCACCTGAACCCGCGGTCTTCGCAAATGGGACGCGCCTTCCCCATCGAATTGTGCCTGAAGTTTACTGCGACCTCGAACGTAGTATATTGGTTACACTTCTCGAATAATCCGTGCGAGACAGTCATCGATAAGTACGCGTATCAATTCTGTCTTTGGAAATTATCAAGAAACGGTTGAAGCATTCATCTCTTTCAGTGCAGCATCCACATCGTGGGCGAACGTGTCCTCAGAAAAATCCGCGTGCTTCGGCGTCCAGCCCAGCTCCAGTATGCGCCCGTTCCGCATGGCGGTGTTCTTCGCCATGTACCTAATCCAGTCATCAGGTACTCGATAATCAGTCACTTCAGCTCTTCGACATACGGCTACACCAAGAGCAAGCAGAGAAGGTAGTGTAGACGACATACCAGTTAAACGATCCGGCATCCTCGTATGAGACACTCACAGGAACTGGAGATTTGATGAGTCCTCGCTTGTGGAGCTCGGTAGCGAAAATTGTTGCGAGTGTCTTCCAGTCGACTCGAATCGAGCCCGCGACGTAGTACCGAGAATAAGGACTCGAAGCGAGGAGCCCGGGGCCAGTCGCGAGCGCAAGTTTGAAGATGAGGTGGTAGGCTTCGACGAGATCGTCGATGTGGACCTGACATTGGAAAGAACATTGTATGACCGTCGAGCGATGCATGCGGCTTCAGAAAGAAGAATACGTACGGCGCCGTTCACGTTGCTGCCCTCACCGATGTAGACCATCTCCTTGCGCTCCAGGATGTTCGCACCCGCAAGAACGAGCTTGAAGAAGACCGACTCTCGCTTTACGGGCCCGGAGCCTCTGCCAAAGACTATCGGTGGACAGATGATGAAGGAGTTGACATGGCCCTCTTCAGAGGCCTTCATAATGCTAGGCAAAAATATAAGCGTATTAGAACTCTATACAGTGGTGGAAATGACACGGCCATACGGAATGTCGACCTGCGCATGTGGCATCTTCGTCGTCAAGGACCGTATATCTTCCTCGGTATCCTGACTCAGAAACATTAGTATCAGCGATACAGGAAATTTAAGCAGCAGCCACGCACAGTCCATATCTTCAAGTTTGGGTCGTACTTCCCGTCCATCCTATCGTCCATGAAAACCGCACCTCCGCTGGTCTGAATGAATGCGCCCACGCCCCGGCCTTCTTCTTTTCGACGTCGCAAACCGCGCAAGATTGCGCTCGCGAGTGCCACGTCATCGCTGTCTGCTGCATTGACGACTATGTCTGCGGACGCAGAAAGGTCCGCGATCGGATCGTGGTCGGAGAAAGAGCCGCGCACGGGCGCAGCACCTGCTGCACGGATAGCAGGGAAGTCAGATTCAGACCGGACGAGTGCGGTGATGACGACCTCCGAATATGCTTTCTTCAGAGAGACGAGGAGAGAGCCTGTCGTAATTATTCAATGCGCAAAATCCAAATAGAGTTGTTGGAAGGATATACCTCCGATGTACCCTGTCGCACCTAGGAGGAGTACGTTGACCATAACGTCGGGAATGGCTATCTTGTAGTGCTTTTTCGGTGGATCGTTGACGTGGGAGCCAGAAAGCAAAAATGCATCCGGAGGCAAACAAGGAAGAGTCGTTTTTGAAGCCGAACGGCAGAAGTTGTCATTGGTATTCAAAGCTTTAGAGTATCTGATAGAACACAGAAGGATTCTTGGTCTGTTCTAGACCAGCCATTTATCTGAGAAACGAAAGCACACCTTATCTTCAGTTCCTCTCCAAAGTTCCCGGAAACTCTGCGGCACACCTTTATGGCAGAGCCAGCCCCTCTTCACCAGGACCAAAGTGTATCAAAAGCCTTCTGGCTATAGCCGCACGACGACGACATCGACGCCGGAATCCGCTTCGTACATCGCGAAGCACGAGCAAGTGCCAGCTCACTCTCTTCTGTTCTTGCCTGTCGTTTTTCGGATCAATCTTGCGCTGCAAGTGCAACTCGTAGAAAAAAGTTAGCGGAAGCAGCTCTATGATGCGTGGCACGTGCTATGTGCGCTATGTGACACGCTGACGTGTTCGGCACAATCCGGCGACGTTCTTCGTCACGTCTTCGTTTCATTTTTGCTGGCAAGGTGCCGTAAAAGCTATCGAGCACCACTGAAAACTAACGAATGCTGCAGCGCTTGAATGGGCATACACACGCCCGCCATGGCCCCTCTCATCTTCCCCGCTGTCGTCCCAGTTGTCGGCGCGCGTGCCTATGTATAGCCGCTGCCATCATGCTCGAAGATGATCGAGCGACGTTGCCGCGCCCCATACGACGTTCCCGATACCACTGCTCAACTCGCTCATCCACGACACGTACCTCACTTCGACCTCGCCGCGCACCCGGAAGATCCTCACCTGCAACGGCTGCTTGGAGCGTTTTGTCCGCCTCCTGCGTGATTCTTGTCGCTCCCCGCTGCCGCCTGTGAATTCTTCCGCCATCTACGGCCTTTCTCCCCCTGGACTTCTCCGCCTGCCGTCCGCTTCAAACGTCAGCCTCGAATTCTTCAACTCCCCAACACCATATACGTATGTCTGAACCGGAACCCTCAACTTCAGTCTCTCCACTGTCGTTCCTTTCCATTCAGCGGCAACAGTTGGACCAGGACGCCGCCCCGACGAAAACGAAGAAGAGCCTCCGTGAAACTCAAGAGGAAGAGCAGGCTCGCGCAGCGGCGAAAAAGGCATGGCAGCAGGAGGACTTCATGTGCTGGTGGGCTGCTGAGGAGGACGGTATCCACCGCGAGACCGGAGTGCACCTCGGCCCTCCAATCACCATTTCTGCGTCCAGCGGCAGCAAGGCCAGAAAGAAGCCAAGGGAGAAAGGTGCGAGGAAGAAACCTCCGTTAAAGAGGGCGATAGCGAATGTGGATATTGACGCGTTGCAAACGCAGGCATATCCTTAAGCCGCAAGGCAAGGGCGAAGGCCTCGTACACAATATTGACGGAAGATAACCGACGTAAGGCGTTCGAAGGGGAGGACGGTGACGAGCAGTCCGAGACCGCAAGTTTAGCGCTGAGTATTTTCGTACGTTTTGTATAGCTGAGCTGAAGGATGAGTATGCAATGTTTTTAGACTCATTGGAGAATGTGATACGTAGAATACAATTCGACATCCTCTTTTAAGGAAGAATTCATCATTAACCTGATCTTGCCATGAAGAGTTCCTTTCGACTTCGTTGCCGGGAGCTTTGGGTTCTTGAGACAGAAACTACGTACCTCTGGCCTCTGGCATGATATCAGACAGTGTCCTAATGGTTTGCACACGTCGAGCCTTAGACTCTAGCTGATGGTTGAATCTGCGCTTGGCTCCTGTTTACTTCTCATATGGAAAGTTAAGCCGCGCTAGTCATCGATCATACACGTTGTTGGTCAGCTAAGCTTTTCAAGTACACGGCGCCTTCTCAACCCTTGAGCACGGTATTGGCGAGGTTGCGGAAAATATGCACAACTTTTCGAAAACTAATCGCAATTACATTAATGCTTCCCTGCCGTGCACTTATAAGCGGAAGTCCGGGGACGCTAAGGATACACTCATTGGCCGTGACTCAATAATTACGAAGGCGCAGGATTTCCTTTTCGCACTATTGCTCGTAATCACCATTATCGACTTGAACTAACTGGTGCGGGTTTTGACAGGCTTTAGTTTTCGCTTTCAACACTTCAAACTCTTCTCGCTTTTGTTGTGTCTTCGAACACGCTACTTGAATGAGTGGATTATAGAGGGGCGATAGAGATTCTGACTTTGTTTTTCCTACGCTTTCTTTCAGGCGTACATGATCTTGTCATGCTTTATTGCGTGCGGTACGTCTTCCTTGCTTATGTTCTTCCAAGTCATTTTTGGTCACATTGTTACTTGATGCTCTTGCACAGACTTCTCGCTCTAAACTTTCCTCGCAACATCATCCCGTAAAGTGAATCTCCTCTCGCATATACCTAATCCCGGACTCTGTGTTGATAGCACATAAACTGAAAACGGTGGCTTTCTAGACACAAAGATATGTGCGTTTATCTAATACCTAGATCTCGTATCTATCTGCTTTTTTTAGTCACCGTTGCACAAAAGGAATTGCGAATCTGTGCCCACTCGTTATGAGCACGCGGTGCTGCAGTGAATTGAAATCAATCTTCGGCGAATTTCTCCGGACTACTATACCTATACTCGGACATGATGTGATGTTATCGGGCCTTCTCAGGTTGCGTGGAGCTAGCTGCCGTCTCCAGGAGTCCAGGATAATGATTAGGTCCAGCGAAAGACAACCGCGAAGCCCGACTTCACTGCCCACCAGAAGTAGTCGAGCATTCACTCGACTATGTATAGAAGAAACTAATTATTGTTCTCAGTAACTTCCCGCGTCACATGTAAAGTGCAGAAATGCACACTCTGAATAAGCCATCTTCCATTCTCGCAGGGCCGATGTAACCCCTCTGTCTTGTAAGTAGTAAGCAAGACGATGATAACGATGTCAGTGACTACAATGATGTCTACTGTGGCTCTTTTTACAGCTTTATTTGCCGCCCTACTGTGCAAAATTTTATGGACTCGGAGCACGTCGAGCTCGCCCTTGCCTCCGGGGCCCAAGGGTAGTCTTTTTTTCGGAAACCTGCAGGAAATCTCATCGAAATATCAATGGAGGACGTTCTCGGCGTGGAGAAAGACATTCGGTCCGCGCCTTTCTCTCATCATCTCATCTTGCAATTGACCCTTAACATTGCTTGTGAGCATAGGCGACATCATATACATGAATGTTCTCGGCAGACCGATCGTCGTTTTAAACAAATTTGAGCACGCGCATGAGCTGATGGACAAGCAGGGCGCGATATACTCGGACAGACCTCGCATGGTATTCCTTGGAGAGATGTAAGCATTGTAGGATTGCGTGTGCGACGCACTGAGTTGAGTTGATTATATCGATACCAGGGTGAAGCTGCGCTCCGTAACCTTCATCCCATACGGCGATCTCTGGAGAAGGCACCGCCGGCTGATTCAGCAATACTTCAATCCGCGATCGGTCGTCTCTTTGAGGCCACACCAAGTACGAAGCGTGCACGACTTGCTCGAGGACCTGCTACAGAAGCCCGAAGACTTTTATGTGAAAACCAAAAGGTAACGAGTGATCTTGTTTTATTACTGTCGGCTCAATTTTTCCCGAGATATGCCGCTTCGTCGATTCTGTCTGCAACCTATGGACATCAAGTGGCACTCGAGGATGACCCAGTAATGAAACTCAATACACATTCAGAGTCTGTTATCGTCAGGCCTGGCGCTCCTGGTGCTACACTCGTTGACTTATTTCCCGCGCGTGCGCTGTTCATTACGCTTTCACCGCAGCCTTTTTCTCTTTAACCTGGATATTTTTCCAGTGCGCTTTATGCCATCCTTTCTACCTGGAGGTCGTCTGAAGCGAATTGCTGCTGAAGGGAAAGATGCTTTGCGCAATATGATTGACAAACCATTTGACATGGTCAAGGAGCGACGGGTGAGCAGCTAATTAAGAAACTTCGCGTTTGAAGCTAATATCTTTCAGGCTGACGGAACTGCGGCGTTTTCACTGGTTTCGCTAATGCTCGATGACTACGAGCAGAAAGGAGTAGTCGATGAACTACAATACCGAACGATCAAGGAAGTTTCTGGCTCGCTCTATCGAGGCAAGCATCTGTGTCTTCGTTTGTAAATACTGTCTGCTTAACGATGGCGTTTTCCTCGTTAAAATCAGCTGGTGTGGGGTACTGTGAGTCCAATCTGTTTCGCAAGTTATAAAATTTCTAAAATAATATCAAGTCGTACACCGTGCTTCGCATTTTCATTTTAGCCATGGTACTCCATCTCACGTCGCGAAGAAAGCTCAGGAAGAGATAGATAGAGTTATTGGTAGTGATCGTTTGCCGTCTTTTGAAGACAGAGATAAAGACGCGTTGCCCTATATCGATTGCATCCTGAAGGAGTGTCTACGGTGAGAGCTGCCGCAATATATTGTTTTTTACTTTAATTCCGACTCGGACAACGTGCAGATGGAGACCACCGTTTCCACTCGGTAACAAAGCTTGCTATTCGAATTGAGCCTAGCTGAGGGTTTCCCCGATTTTCAAGGCATCGCACACCGAGCGATGAAAGATGGCGAGCTGGAAGGGAAGTTCATTCCGAAGGGATCTCTGATCATGCCAAATATCTGGTCAGTCTCTGCATCCGCATTCCTTTTTTTTCGTGAATTTCTATTTTAAATCAATGGAAGGCAAATGATGCACGACGAACGCAACTATACCGATCCTGAGGCTTTTCTGCCCGAGCGCTTCATGGTGACTCACGAAGCAGTCTCGAAGGCCGTACTTGACCCAGCTTCTGCTGTATTTGGATTCGGAAGACGGTTAGAAGAATGGCCTGCAGATGCTTTATCTGCTTGACTGACTACTTTATTTGTTTTGTGCTCGAAGCATCTGCCCTGGGCGTCACTTCGCAGAAGCGAGCGCGTGGTTGGCAATAGCAAGCATTTAGCCGTTTTCAATTTGGGGCCAGTTTTGGACGATAAAGGAAACAAGATCCAGCCAGACGTTATATTTACCTCTGGTCTACACTCGTGAGTATATTTTTATGAAATGATCCAGCACTAAGTATTGCTACCAAACAGTGCACCAGAACAATTCGATTGTAGAATCATCCCTCGCAGCGAGAAATCTGTCCTGCTTATCAAGAAAGCTGTTTCAGCATACTAAAAATCAATTGGCGTCGAAGGATGCTCGCTGTACAGTAGAATCAACAAGCTCAGGTTCAACTCTTCGCATTCAACCGCCACCAACCTCAAAATAAATTTAGAATAGCGAGCTACACGTCTGTTTTTTTTCTTTTTCAATGCTCAATACGAGAAGCAGGATAGCTTATTGTCAATTTGAATCAAGCTAACTCGAGACAAACCGGCCGGGTCCGTCGACTCTGTGTTATAATGCCAGAGGGCGCTGCGAACTCACGTGACTCACAACATGACCCCGCGCAGTCGGCTGTGACTCAAAATGTGGCCTAGGCGTGCCTTTCAATGCGCACTATTAGACAGGTCAACCGTCCCCTCACCGGTCTACCGCTACTTGCGCTTTCCCAATCGCCATCTGCTGCTCGACGTATTATGCCCATTGAAGGTTTGGTGAGACTCCAGTTTATTACCAAGGTCAGACTCGATGAGCTCGAAAAGCTGTGCTAAAGGTACGCGGCGCATGCGAAGAAGACTGTCGCCGACGCGAAGGCACGCGGGGAAGACAATACCATTACGCGCCTCGCGACGCTTGTCGAAGGGTTGAAGGTCTGACCGGGCGCGTGGTCGTCCGATATGAACCTCGTTGATATGGAAAGGTATCTCGAATAAGTGCGGCATGATTCAGGCTTTCCCCGCACTGTTCTTCAGTAATGGATACATCGGGCTGAAGCGCAGATTGAGCTTGAGAGCACGCGCTACGAGTACGCACGTCTGTTTGGGAATCTCCTCGCTGATTGGTTCAAGATAATTCAGCGCGCACCGGTATATCCGCTCCTATATACTCTGCTTCCAGACGGTTTTCAGAAGGTCAATAGGAAGGGGACGCTCGAGTAGAAGGAGAAGCTCGAGTCGCTCATCTTCGAAATGAAAGAGATTGTTGTCGGTGCTCTCAGGCATACTTTAAGGATCTCTTCTTGTCTGAGGCAAAGGAAACGCTAGGAAAGCTGCGCAAATGGATTGAGAAGTTCTTGGAGGACCTGCGCAAGCGTACGATCGAGTCGAATGCATGTCATCAAGTCCGTTCTTCAGTCTGATGTCCTTTCTGACGACAAGCAGGCGACGCTGAAGGACTTTCTGCGCAAGCCTACCATCGTGAAGGAGCTCGCAAGCGCACTCAATATGCAGCTTTCGTCAATCAAATCTTGCAGTTGGCCGCAGGAATGCGTGCTTCTCGAGCCTCGGTCGATCTGAACGGCAAAACGCGTTTCTTCCTCGACGCGGAAATACACACCTACCTACTTCTCTTCTTCTACCCTTGGGATGATCTGGTCCATCAAATTCGAGGATAATATCAGGCTGCTCCAGTCGAGCAAGGTCTGGAAGCTGCCTCCGCAGACACTCACGCGCGTGGACATAAGCTGCGGGATGTCTTTTTCGGGGATACAAAACAGACTAACAGTATTGACGAGCTCCGCCGTAAACTCAAACATAAACTTCTTTATGTTCCAGCTCCCGTC
>JAJOHG010000216.1:0-43939 GCA_021029095.1 Phellopilus nigrolimitatus
AGCTGTAGTACCGGCTATTCTCGTGAAACTGAGCGACCGGGCCCAACACGTAGGTGAGGTTCGTGATCACTTGCAACGAGAAGAACTACGAGAACGTTGGGCGGTAAGCGGGAGATAATAAAATAAAATATGAGATAACACACGAGAGAGACGCAGAACAGGAACGGCGCGGTGACAAGCAACGCAAAGCGCGAAGCATTGCCATCGAGTATCCACTCTTGAACCAAGATACCTGCATTAATAATCATCAGCAAAGCTTACAAATGAGATAGGGTTTTGGCCTGTACTCACTGGTACCACTGCCTAATGAAGAGGATACTCAATCCGGCTCCGAGGCCACCGTAAATTGGGCCGAAAAGGCGGATGGGACGGAGCTCGGGGCCTTCTTCGCCTGCCTCTGGGTCGCTAAGCTTCTCCGTGCGCCCACCACTGCCTTGGCTGGGCTGGGTGAGCCCCTCTTTCCCTTCGTGGTGCGCCACCCGAACCAGCTAAACCCTTTCTTCGCTTGTGAAAGTGCGGTCTTCTGCTCTGCAATTTCTGATTCATCTACGATCACCTCCTTCGCAGGTAGCGACCGCTGGAGTCCTTCTCTGACAATCCAGTAAGGTTCTGATATGAGGGCGCTGGGGAGGATGGGACGCCGATCGAGCCGAGAGATCCCGCTGTGACGGCAGAGGCGGAGAAGAGCGGAGGGCGCGCACGCCAAACAAGCTTGATGAGTTTCTCCTCGAAGTCGCGGCAGACAGGATGATGTAGTCGAGATTGTCGGCCCAAACGATGAGAACGCGTTCGTCACGCTACCGAGGGAAGAGAAGTGAGCGAGAGTATGTATTAAAAAAAGGGGGAGGCACACTTACAATAAAAGCGGCACACTGCTCCTTGTCAGCGCGCGGGAGGCGAGCCATGCTGTCGAGAATCTGGATCCGGGTATTGGAGTCAACATAGAGAGCAATGACATCGTCCGCGCTGTCGACCAATATATTAGCTAGTCTTCTGATATTGCACTTTCACAACGGGGAACAGGGTGGCACTCACACAGTGGCAAGCGCTGCGTGAACTGCTGCGCTGCGTACTTTTACAGCGACGACTGGATTGAGAGCGCGAACGGCGGCCTCGAAAGGGGCGAGGGAGTGGTTCTCGTAGGGAAAGACGCGGAAGTGGCCAGGCTCGACGCGGAGACAGACGCCGGCAGCAGCATTCTCTTCACTGGGTTTGAACCAGGAGTCACCCTGGGTTTGTTTAAAGACGTGGTGGAGGATCGCATCGTACGCGTCGTAGTCCATTGTTGCCTTATCGTCTTCGAGAGGGGGGAGAAGGGATCTGGAAGAAAGAAACGGTGCGGTCTATTCTACTAAATGTCCGGGCGTATGAGAAAGAAGTCGGTTGTCTGTAAGTCAGAGTCTAAGACTGTGCGGTGTGGAAAATACCAAAGAGGAGGAGGGACCGGATGTGGGGGGGGGGGGGGGGGGAAGAAGAATCAAAAAAACCACTGAAGCAAACAGCGCAGACCGTGAAAATATAGTCGCATCTTGGAATCTTTTCTTTCTTTTTTCTTTCCGCGAGACCTAGCTTGCGCGGTTGGGAGCAGTAGAGTTGTGCCGATGGAGCCCGGGATCTGCACAGATCAGCTTCAGTGATCTACCTCGGTAACGTGCCTTAATTGCGCCTCCGAGTCGTTACCATTGCTTCGGTTTGCACTGCCAACAGCCAATAACGACATACTTATGGCTGTGCGTCCCAAGCTCAGTCCCGCCTCGGCCGCCGCTGACGTTGACTTGACGAAACAGGGTGGACGTAGTATTCGCTGACGTCGATCGTTGGTGGGTTGCTTTATCGTCCATAAAGCAGTCTAAGCAAGGCAAGACGGCCGAGCAAATTTGCCTTGCATTTGAGTAGACTGAATCAGCGTCATTCGTTGATCCCATTGAGGTTTCCCACCCGATGGGGCCGAAGGACAGTGTACGAAATAGGGGAGAAAGGGCGCATACCGGGACCAATAGGTGTAAACATACTTCTGAATCTCGTGTGGCTGATCGTGTGGGAGCTGCAGAAATGAAAGAAGTAGAAAGATATCGTGCTGATCCATACTTCGAGTCTATTCGTTCTGGCCCATACAGTCTAGAAATGGAGTCCTAACGGCAAAAGCCAGCCGTACGACCAATAGCAATTGTATACTGCCTAGAATCCCCGGACCCGAGCGGGGGAAAAAAGCCAGGTATCATACGACATAAATATCAAACAGAATACCAGTAGAGCCGAAAACCGCTATTTTGAACACGCATGTTGGAGTATCGAGGAACCGCGTGAGAGAATGTCTGATTGTATTGGAAGAACAAACGCCCATGTCCGAGTCGATGGTGCACAGTTCGTTCCTTCCAGCCCGGGAGGGCGAACTTGTATGTATAGCATTACTACCGCGCCTATCTTTCTTGGTTCGCTCGTTGTCCGACGTCGGAGTCGCTATCACAGACGCCATTGGGTGCGAGGTTTAGAAGCGCAGAGAGAACCAGGTACGAAAAAGTGCCATAAGTTATCTTACCTCCGGCTGGATGTGGCTAGCACGTTTGTATGAACGATCTTGATAGGTTTAAGTGAGAAGAACCACTGTAAAAAAGCGCTTCGTGCGGAGGTGACTGTGCCACTGCCACCGCCAGATGCTGCTGATTGTGTTTGCGTGCGTTGCTTGTGCGCGTAATGCTGTATGTTCTGCAGCTGGTGTTCCTTGTCCTTGCACCGGGTTGAGTTTGCGTCGATCGGACCTGTCCAGCGAAATCCTAAAGAAAAGAAAAAATATTGAAGAGAATGGGAATAAAGATGCTTTAGTCTCGATAGCCTCGATATAGATCAGGATCTTGTTTCGCGGCAGAACCCATAAGTATTATAGCGAGTAAGCGTGAAGTAGCAGAGAAGAAAATGAATTGACTCTGTCACGGCGGTAAGGTTTATCACGTGTCAATTTACTACGTGATCACGAGATTAGCGACAATCACCCGCACTTCCTGATATCCACTCTCAGAGGAACAAAGGATCCCCTCTAAGACAGGAAGACCAGCACCCTCAATTATTATATACCTCAAATTCTCAGTGGCGATACTAAGTTCAAGGCTGGTGAAATCCAATTTTCCTATAATCAGTAGGCCGTACTTAGGTCATGGAGTTACTGATCAACTTCTCGACAGATTGATAGACGAATATGAGAGAGTAATCCGAAGAAGAAGCAGATATACTCTTGGCTGAAGCGGTTACTACTTTCCTGTCATAACTCAATTGCTGTCAAAAGGGCGTCTTCTCTCCAGACATCAAGTAAATATCTCCGGGTCGCACCAATAAAAGAAGTATTTCACTGTCATTCCCGGGCGACAGATTTTAGACATAAAAAACCCCTATCGCACAGGTACCCGGACCCACAATTCTCGAAAAATTCCAACTTTTGATCATCATCTGTAACAATACCGCAAGCCCGATCAAAGGACTGTGGAGAGCGATACCGCCAGTTTGCTCGAGAAGCCCATGAAATTTGATCCTCGATAATCATACTAGCTGTGCAATGCAAAGGACAACGGTCACCACTTTGAGAGAGAACGAAGAACGAGGAGGAGCTCATCCGCAGCAAGAAGGCCTTTCGACATTATCTTCTAAAGATAAGAGTATTCGGATAATAGAAGCCAGCGAGGTCTTTTTTAAAAGGAGGTGATTAGTCCCGTCGAGTTGCAATTCACCGACAGAAGAGCTCGGACTCCCGAGTACAGAGGCATATGGAGGGGATAATATCTTATCAAGAGACTCACCGATGTGCGGTGGATAAAGTATACGTCGGAGAATGCCAGAACTAGAAGGCAGTAAAAACACGAATAATGCGGAAACAAAATAGGAAGACTAAGCAGACAATTCACATATCCACCAAGTGATTGAACTTGGTTCGAACAGGTCTGCGTCTGTTACCCACCTCTTTCAGAAGGTACGCTCCTCGGTATACACGTTACCAAGTCGACTCCAAAAAACGAACCCAATAGAACTTGTATCTTATTAATTTGTGCCATTTGGCTCCGCAAGAAAGGTGCGTTGATGCAGGCTATGCAAACAGGCACATTTACCAATCAAGCTTCGACATGAGAAACTTCAATAAGCTTGGAGAAGACATTCAGCGCTGAACTCTACGAACAAATGTTCAAGAGTGGACAGAGGCGTTAGAGTGTCGGCACTCCACCATGGGAAACGCGAGCTATGAGTGGTTAGAACGTACAAGTCCTCAAGGCAAGCTCCTTTGTTCGGATCCATGGCCTTATTGAAGTCTAGATATTAAAGTGTTTTGGGAAGATTGAATGGCTGGCTTTGTGCGCCTTTGCTTTGCTCTTTGAGGTGATGAGAGGAAGCAAAGATTAATGGACGGATGACGAGATGGATTCTGCTGTCGATCGCAAACGCAAATCCTTCAAGTTCGCGGAGTCAATCACCCACCGACCGGGTGTTGCCGACTGCTCCTCACGTCGATTTTCGAATCACCATCATCCATGATCAGTCCGAGATAAATCCGAACTATCTTCGAGCATTTGCTCGAAGTTCTAGGTCCCAACCTCTACACTTCAAGTCCGATCTTCCGCTTTTGTATCCAGGTTCTTCGGCTCTGCTGGTATAGAGAAAATTATTTGCAGAAATTGCCTGTGAAACATTGGCCGTAAAGAGGGATACGAACTTTGCGCGTACCTGTGTTGCGTACGTCGGACCGACCCAATGTCCAGCTCGATGGTCAGTCGATTCTTGCTTTTTTTGAGACGTATCATGAACCGCCCGCTCAATGAAGTCCGACTTCGTCATGATCTCAGTTCAAAATTTCATCATTGACAACGGTTTACGTCTTTCCAAGCTCCAAAGATGGGCGTAGCAGTCGGACAGCTTTGGGCATACTCGGATGACATTTTGTTCGAGCGCTCATAAACTTTTTAATTCCGTCTTGAACGCGTTTGTTTCCTCGTGTCATCTCGCTCTCATACATTCGACACGAATTCTAAGGAACGACTGAAAAATGTTCTGCACATTCTTACCTGCGGGCGGGCCTGTTATGTCTTGACCGATCCCACAATTTCGCAAAGGGCGGATGTTTATGACACTCGTGGTGCTGCTGTGAATTCCTGGGTGCGTACGCACCACATGCGCCGGAGAGCACCAGATGCTGCGTATGCGTGAGTTCTAGCTTCATCCTTTCGACCGTAAAAGAGGCGTCTGAACCTACACGAATTCAGGTGCACTGGTGGGGCCTGCAGGAACCCGCAATAAACATAATCTCTACTGTAACCGGACAGCAGGTAGCCATCAGGATGCCCAGAAGCTCGGTTCAGTAAATCTTCGCTGTTCTCATTACCCATGTATGGGTGACGGCAAGATGACATTCAAATCTTAACTCAATAAGCGTCCTTTATTGAAAAGAAAATGCAACACTGCTTAGTGCTCCTACGGAACTGCATATTAATACCCAACCAGAGAAAGAATGTCTAGACTTGCCCCAAAGTTCCTTTCCTCAAGTCGGGATTACACTGGCAGCGCGTCGTTTTCCCCTTTCTTCTCTCCCGCTCGCTCGACTTACATTCTTTTCAAAATCTCTGGTCTGAGATATGTCAGACCCAGGCTCAAAGCCTGACGCCCCCTCCTCCAACTTCCACTTCTCCGACACGGACGCAGACGCGTACTTTTCTCGTGATCTTCTGCGCCATTCGATAAGCATGCATTCCGTCGGCCCATCGGAACACGCTCACTCCGTCGTTGCGCAGTCCGCTGTGCTCGAGAATGTCGGAGGCCCAGAGCTCGAGCATGTCATGGAGCGGAGCGACAGTTTCCCTCTGACGCCACGCGACCCATTCTTGACTCCGGCACCCTCTGCGCAGGGCTCTAGCCACAATCTTACGCTGATGGCGGGAACGACAGCCTCGAGCATTTCCATCCAGGGCTCGGGATACAGCTTTGCTAGCTTCGCGGACGGACAGGTTGCCGGTGCGGATACGCGCATGCGAGGCTCCAGCGACGCCAACGCAAGTGCGGAGATCGTTACTTTGCCGCGAACTAACACTGGCTCGGACTCAGTCATCCATCCCGTCCCATCTCTCTCTTTCATGGCAAACCGTAACGCTCGTTCTAAATCTAAATCTGGTAACGCGGACCTTACCTCCGTTACTAGCACTGGCGCAGGTGCGCTGTCCGGAAAGCGCGAATCCTTCGCCGCGCCGCCCCCGATGAAACGCCTGTACTCTACAGCTTCACTTGGTGCAGCTTCAGGGCGCACACGGCGAACGTCTCAGCGCCCTACTATTGGCTCTTCTGTCCCAGGGACACCCGCCCTCCCTTCCCCGCGCAGCTCTTCGTATTCTCTCTCCGAAAAGGCTACCGGAGATCCTGGCGCACTCCGCGGTGTTATGTTCCACGATCGTAAGGCCCCGACCGGACTGACGACGCGGCGCATGCAGTCACAGATGTTAGGTGCAGATGAGGTCCTTCACAAGCCATGGCTAACTACGCCGGTCCCCCGTGCGCGTACAGCATATTGGCTCACATTCTGTTTCGCTATGGTCGGCGTCATTGGGAGTTTCCTCCGCATTTACTTCGGAGCGAAGGGTGTGCAGCTCTTACACGGCAACCTGTGCCTGGTGCTGGATGACGAATTCAACGGAAGCCAGATAAATGAGAGTATATGGGCATGGGAGGTCCAAATGGATGGGTTTGGGTAAGTGTTTTATTTACTTGTTTCTCTCAATCAGTAAGAGTGATTATGGATTTCTTTTGTTATAGGAATGGCGAGTTCGAAATGACAACCGACTCGCCAAATAACTCTTTTGTGGAGGATGGCATACTCTATATTGTTCCGACACTCACTTCGGACGTTATCGGTTCCTCTGCAGTATTCGACGGGCACACGTTCAACCTCACGGGATGCACGTCCCTTAACTCGTCTGCGTGCAGCGCCGTGTCAAACATTACATCGCGCACCGTCATCAATCCCATACAGTCTGCGCGTCTCACAACACGCAACAGCTCATCGATCCAGTACGGGCGCGTCGAAATCCGCGCGAAAATCCCGAGAGGTGACTGGATCTGGCCCGCGCTGTGGATGCTCCCCGTCGACAACACGTACGGGCCGTGGCCAATTTCCGGTGAGATCGACATCATGGAGGCGCGCGGCAACGCGAAGAGCTACCCTGCGCAGGGACGCGACTACGTGCGCGCGAGTCTGAATTGGGGCCCGCTCACCTGGCTCAACGAGGTCTCGAAGACGTTCGGTTGGTGGAACCAGCGTCGTCGTAGCTTCGACGAGGACTTCCATATCTACGGGTTCGAGTGGTCGGATAAATTCGTGTACGTTCGTTCGGTCCTATTCTATGTTGCTTATTCATAAACGATTCTCCACCGCAGCCGGGCATACGTGGACTCGCGCCTCCAATTTATGCTTGATGTCAGCTTCAACGAGCCGTTCTTCAACCGTGGCGATTTCCCGCCGACCGTCTTCAACGGCTCCTCAGAAATTGCGGTCCCGAATCCATGGGGAGATGATAATTTCTCCGCGCCTTTTAATCAAGGTATTCCCTCAAGGAATTTTTATTTCCGTTGTTTTCTGATTAGATTATGTGCATAAAGCATTCTACTTGATCATGGACGTTGCTGTAGGCGGTACGAGCGGTTGGTTCCCCGATAACGACGGTGACAAGCCGTGGCTAGACCAATCCTTGAGTGCGTCATGAATTGTGACTTCAATTCGGAATAGCGTTATCTCATTAGTTTTCTTTCCATTAGCTGCGATGTATGATTTCGCGCGCGCACAGGATACCTGGTACGCTACCTGGCCGACGGACGTGCGGGACCGTGGTATGGCCATGTACGTCTTCTGACTTCTACTCCCCCCCTTTCCAACACATCTGATTTCCTCCCAGCGACTACGTGAAGATGTGGCAACTCTGCTAAACATTCATCCTCGTTTTTTCTCCGGCATTTCTTGCCTCTTATTTTTATATGGCTCACATCACACAGGAAATCCACTTATCTTGGTTACTGCTCGCAGTCAAACTCTGTTTACTCCCCGGCGTTACTTCCTCGCCGAGAATATACCGCAGAACTACGTGACCTTCGCTCTTTACTAACAACAGAACGACTGCCTATCATACGCGCGCATATACGTTTTGTACGATCATTCCCTTGCTTTAACTCAGTCGTTACTGTACTTGCATCGTATATTCTCGTTTGACGGACTAGTTTTCTCTCTTTTCTGTTCGTTTGGTTATCTTGATACTCGTAATTTACTTGTAGTGTGGGTATTATGGACTTCTTGGGGTAAACTTGCTATCATTCTTCCATAATTCATATGGTCTTAGAGCACTTCATAAACAATAAACAAGCAAAATTTGGCTCGAAGGGCGTACTGTATATTTAATACAGAATATGGTCGAGAATGGGTTTGAAGTGATTGGTAAAGAATAAAGATGCAGGAGCACTTCCGCTACTGCCGAAGCGGTGGTATAAACAAAAGTACATAACGCGCTCGCGTACTAGTCTGAGTACAGACGGCAGATACTTATACGCAACGTTCGCGAGCGGAGGTTCCAAAATAAAAGTAAAATTTGCACAGATTATGTTACAACGCGAACAAAGCGTACAATAGTCGATACAAGGTGAGAATAAAATGCAGGAAACTCAGCAGAACCGGTCGCTGAATTATCAATGATATTAGCCACGCTGAGCCCTGCACTGCGCAAAAAGAAATGCTCGCCTTTTCAGTTTCGCTCGACGGTCGAGAAGCGCCTCGGATAGTTGGCCCTCTTTACGCGCCTTTTTGAGCTGCAAGTGTTATAGTCAGAGGAAAGAGGGCAATGATTAGGGACAAGAAAAACAGTACCTCTACTTTGTCAGCATTTGAAGTGATCGACCTGCCTGCTCCCCAGGCTTGATAGATATGACTGAAACAATTCGGTCAGGACGTTATTGAGAAAAAAAGCCAGAGGGGAAGTAACCCACTTCGTCCCCGCTTCGTCAATCTTCTTCTTTGCCTCGCCTTCCTTCTTCTTCCTCTCTTCCTCGCCCGCCTCCCGCTTGTACTTGCTCTGCACCTTGATGTAGAACCGCTCGTTGAACCCGACCTCCTCCGCGTCGCCGCGCAGCGCGAGCGCGCCGCCGGCGACCTCGTCCACGCCCATGTACTTCTCGTACACGTTCTGGAACGCGACCATGCCGTCGGGGAAGACGACCGGCGTCCACTCCTCCTGCGGCCCGCGCGCCTCGCGGAACGCGGAGACGAGCCCGTGCGCGTCGCACGAGAGGAACTTGCTCTCGCCGGACCCCGCGGCGGACGCGACGCCCGAGCGCAGGTTGACCGTCGACGAGCCCGCGACGCGCGTGACGACCCACACCTGCGCGACGTCCGTCGGCGTCCTGTCGAGCAGGCCCACGCCGGCTTCGCCTTTCTCCTCCTCGTCGGCTGCCGCACCCTCCTCCTCCTCCTTCACTTTCTCTTTGTCCTTGTCCAGCTGCGTGAGCACGATGCGCCCGCGCGTCGCGTCGAAGGCGACGCACACGGGCGACGGGTCGGAGGGGTGGAAGATGAAGGTTGGGCCGCGGATCTCGAGCGGGTTGTCCGGGCGGACCCACGTCTCGTCGTCCTCGTCCGCAGAGCCGTCGCGCTTTCTCCGGCGACGCGACGAGCCTTCGCCGTTTCCGTCTTCATCGTCAGCGTGCTTGCGCTTCTTCTTGGACTTGTCGCCCTTGAATTTGAGCTTCGTCGGCATGGTTGGTGACGAAGACGTGACTGCAACTAGATTCGGCAATGGGTGGCGATCGCTACTCATGTACATGTACATACCCACCTTTTCTTTACTCTTAAAAATCTCGAAATAACTCCCCCGTCTTGTTGTTTCTCAGTCAGTATCCATACATATAAAACAAGAAGCACAGAGTAGTCGTTAACGAAGCTGTGTTTATTCTTTAAATGTGACCAACAAAAAAGCGGCTTGACCGTGAGTCGAATGGCGAGCTTGTTTAGCGGTGTTTGCCTTAGTCGCCGGCACGGACGAAAAGAGTACACGACGAGCGCAAGCCAGAGCCGACGTCCTCCACCTCAAGAACAAAAATGAAGACCACCACCGGTACGTCGCCTTGCTTCTGAAACGCGTATTCAAGCCCGTCTGTGTGCAGAGTCGGAGGAGGGCGAGCGACGGGCGGCCGGGCAGGCGGTGGATGTGTGGTGGATGGCCTGGATGGGCTCTGCGTGGGACGGGCGGGCGAGCAGACGGCATGCTGATTCTCTGTCGATTTCTCCAATCTGCGCAGACTACTCGTCGTCGCGCCGCAAGTCGCGCAAGCTGCACTTCGCCGCGCCCTCCTCGGTGCGGCGCAAGATAATGTCCTCCGCGCTCGCGAAGGACCTGCGCGCAAAATACAACGTGCGTTCCGCTCTTCCCTCCCCGCTCCTCTCTCCTCTACCGGCCGCTCACACACACAAAACGGACGTGCACACAGGCCCGCTCGCTCCCGATCCGCAAGGACGACGAGGTGCGCATCGTGCGCGGGAAGTACAAGGGGCGGGAGGGCAAGGTGACGCAGGTGTACCGCAAGAAGTGGGTGATCCACGTCGACCGCGTGCAGCGCGACAAGTCGAACGGCGCGTCCGCGCCCATCGGCGTGCACCCGAGCAACGTCGTCATCACCGCGATCAAGCTCGACAAGGACCGGCGCGCGATCCTCGAGCGCAAGGACCGCAAGAAGAACCCGTCTGCGCGCCAGGGCGGCGGCGACGACATCGAGGCCGAGGTGAGTCGCCAGGCCGCTTCGTCTTTGGCCTTGCTCATATCTGTGTGCACAGTAATCGTTCTGTCGTTCTGTCGGGCTTTTTCCTTTCTTTCCTTCTTTCCTTTATCCGCTTTCTCTCTCATTACCTGCATGTTACCAAAAATCCACTGGCCTATGTATCTATGCGCAACTACGCTACGCACACGATATGCAACACTCTTCTCGGCGCCTGGGACTTGTACGTGTACGAACACGAGAGAGGGCTCATACGTCGATTCAGCCGGGACGACAAGCGAGCGCTTGCACATCTCGCGCTGTTTATTTGAGAATCTTTATGAAAGCGTGATTTTACACAATGCGACGTCAGGAAAAGAGAGACATGGTCGCTCTCCGATGAGACTCGTCTTTATTGAATTTTCGTCGACTAGGGGCCTTCAGAGATCCCGTTTCCGCGTCTGCCCTTGCTCACGGCTAAGTACATGCAAAAAAAAGTGTGCCATCTCACAGCACGCCAATTACGAAATTACGAGAGAACCACAATTCGCAAACTCATTTCACAACCAAGACATCTGTCCCAAGGTCCCAAGGTTTGAGATCCGCGAACGACCGATGGAGCGAGACGCGCCGCGGAAGGAAGGGGGAAAAGCCACAGACGGCACACATAAACGCAAAAAAAAGAAGCTCAACAGACACAGACAGACAGACCTCCGACAACGTCGGACCAAAAGGCAGCCGCGGGCGTCATGTCGCCATCCCACAGGGAGCGTGCCCACCCGAGCAGAACAGAACAGAACAGAGCAGAGCAGAACAGAATAGAAAAGCGTGTTATGGACATAATACAATACATGCAAGAGAAAGAGAGAGAGAGAGAGAGAGAGAGAGAGAGAGAGAAAGAGAGAGAGAGAAAGAGAGAAAGCGCGTGAGAACCAAAGACGTGAGAGCGGGACGGCGGATGATTTCGCGGGTCGACGGAGCGGGGGTGTGGCGTGGTATGGTATGGTATGGTGTGGTGTGGTGTGGTGCAATGTTGCGCGGGTGCGCGGGTGGATATACGGGGGTGCGGCGGAGACGAGAGGCGCAAAGACGGGGGGGGGGGGGGGGGGGGGGCGTGTGGGGGAAATGGATGAACGGATGGACGGATGCGGCGTAAGCGGCGGTGGGTCGAGAAGACGAGAAGACGAGACGAGGCTCAAAAAAACCGAACGAAAGTCGAACGAACGAAATCCGGAAGTCAGAACGCACAGGGGCGGGCAGGCAGGCGGGCGGCCTCCCGCGCGCGCGCGCGCGCACCAAAACGAAAGAGAGAGAGAGAAACCCCCCAAAGGAAGCGGGGGGTCCCTCTCCCCTCCGCCCTTTTCCCTCACAGCCATAGGCATAGGCTTACGAGCGGACACGGGGCACGTTCTGCACGCAAGCAGGCAGGCGATGCAAGTGTGCGCGGCGTGGCCGCACACCCGCGGCCCACAGGAGAGATCCCCCTTGCGCAGCGATGCGATGCCCCACGGTTTGCCCTTCCCTTCCCCTGGCCTTCTCCCTTCCTTCCTTCCTTCCCTCCTTCTTTTCTTTTTCCCCTTCGGCCTCCTCGGTCTGCCGACCTCCGAACCCCACGCCCCCCGCACCCGCCGGCCCACCCCAGCCGCCCGCACCCCTCAGCGGAACTCGAAGCTCGAGCGGAAGCGGTCCTTCACGTGCGTCAGCGACAGCTGCTGGTACCTACAGACCCCCAAAGACGAAGACAATTATCATCTATCAGCCTTCCACAGATAGCCATAACCGCAGAAAAAGAAAAAAAGCGACGCACGGTTCCGAGTTCTGGTGGAAGTAGAACCCGCACATCGACGCGACGGGCTCGCCGATCGGCGGGGGCGGGCCTTGCACGCAATTCGGGTTGCCCTGGGCCGGGGCCGGCGGGGCCTGCGGCTGCGGGTCAAAGTCCACACAAACATAATAAAAGCCTACAAAAAAGAAAATCGCCATCAGCATCCCAAACCAAAAAGACAGAGAAAAACGGCGCTCGCCCGCAAAGCTCGCGCCGCTGATATCCTGCACGCGATGGTCCGGGACGAGGAAGCGCTCCTTCCAGCGCATGAACACGGCGGGGCGCGCGGTGTTCGCGGGGAGCGTGAGGCGCGGCTCGCGCAGCTCCGGGCGGAGCGCGGCGAACGCGGGGAAGCGCGCCCAGTGCACGAGGTCCTCCTGGCGCGTCGCGCCCCACGCCTGCGTGTCGAAGCCGTGCCGCAGCCCGATGATCTGCGCGTCGAAGTACGTCGTGAGCTCCGGCCAGTCGTCCGTGAGCCCGCGGATGCGGAGGTACCCGCAGAGCGACGACGCGCCAAAGTCGACGTCCTGTTTTTTTCGTTGTGTCGTGTGTGTGTGTGTGCGAGAAGCGCGCGGGAATTGGCGGTATGCAAAATGCCAAATGCCAAATGCAATTTTTTTTTTAAAGAAAGAAGAAAAAAAGAAATGAAATGAGAAGGTCAGGCGCGAATTGGCAAACGCGGAGTGGGAAAGAGGGAGAGAGAATGTGTACTGACGACGATGGTGACGTTCACGTCGTAGCTGTTCCGCCCGCTCTTCTGGGTGCCCCTGAACGTCGCGCCGGGGTAGAGGCACCTGAAGCCGCGCGAGCGCACGCGCAGCCTCGTGATGTCCGCCAGCGGGTCCGGGTAGTCCTCGTCGCTGCCGGGCGCCGCCGCCGTCGTCCTCGCGACTGCTGCTGCTGTGGTTGGTCTTGTTGCTGCTGCTGTTGTTGGTGGTGTTTGCGGGTGCACGGGCGATCTCGGGTGCGCGAAGCGCAGCGAGGAGGGCGCGGGCGCAGGCGAGGGCTCGCGGTGCGCGTGGTGGGAGTGGGGGTATCGCGACGCCAGCGAGGCAGCGTTCGAAACAGGCATAGCGCCGTGCGGCACAGTCGTGGCTAGTGGGCGCGGCGGCGGCGGCGCGAGGACGTCCGCGAACGGGCCGCAGCCCATCTCGACGTCCACGTCGCCCGCTGCCGCGGCGGCGTCCTGGGTATCGATCTGCAGGGCGGTGCTGCCCGCTCTGCGCAACGAGCGCCGCGGGGGAAGGCCGTCGACGACGTCGTCGCGCGGGGCCGGCGCCTGCTGTACGGGTCCGCGTACGGCGGCGGCGGCGGTGCGCGGCGAGAGGCGCGCGTCGCGGCAGGCGGCGCAGAAGTTGGCGGACTCGCTGGACTCTGCGGTGTGCGGGCCGGGAGCGAGCGGGAGCGGGAGCGAAAACGGGGGCGGGGGCGCGTCGGCGTTGAGCGGGCGCTGGCAGGCGGCGCAGCGCTTCGTCTGGGCCTGGAGGGCGTCGTCGAGCGCGGGAGCGTCTGGCGGGGCGGGCTGCGGGTGCTCTGAGGGCATGTCTGGGTCAGGAGAGGTTTGGAGAGGAGGAAGTGGAGGTTGTGTCGCGGGCAGAGGAAGAGGGTGATGGTCGCTTGAGGGAGAGGAAGCGTGAGGCGTTTCGTTAGGCGATGTTGTTACAAGTATTATAAAGTTTCACACACGCCCACCCACCCACTAACCCACACACTCACCCGACTGAGGCTAGTGCTCCGAAGGTTACCTCCGGATCCTCTACTGCTCTACTGCTCGTACAATGCTCCCTTTTTTTAGTGTGTGTGGTTTTGCAGCGGCCACCACACAGCCTCAGCCCTCTCTTTATTATTCTTTATTTTCCCATTGTGCGCGCAACCTGCCTGCCAAAAGGCAGGAAAACCAAACACATGGAGGGATACGGGGGCTAGCGCTCCTACTACTAACGTAGTACATCATCCCTGGCCTCGGGTCATGCGCGCCAGCCACACCACGGGCGCAAATATGCACTCGGGCTCACAGGGCTGATGGTGGCGGCTCATGAGCTCCCTTATCACCACCCAACGACAGCTCAGTGCAGACGCGCGACGGATCTTGTGGCTCTTTCGCCCTCTCGCGAAAACCTCCTTTTGGACCGAACTGCGTTACATACGTGTACGTGTATGTACGACGAGTACGTACGTACGTATAAAAACCCACCTGAATGCGGCACGCTATTTACGCATATACGTCCCTCCCTTTCGCAGTTCTGTTTCTCTGTTCTGTGCCTCGCCGACTTTGGGCGACGTGCTCCTTCTGGCCGGTCACCGCTTCCCAAGACACACACTGGCTCGGACCTAAGCGCGCAAGATGGCTTCGAGACGCCAAACAGCAGCGCGCCAAAAGGGGGCGCGGGCCTGATACGTACCTAATAGTAATATGCCAGACGTTGCGCAGCGCCGTCAACATCACGCACCGCCTCATCAAAGTCAGTGCCAGAGGACAGTGCCCCTCGGCACGGCAGGCTCTACAGCACCTTTACAGCCGCCACGCGCACCCGCGAAAGCGAGCAAGGCGGCACACTACTATGGGTGCCGACAGCACTTCTCCTCCGAGTCGGGGTCGCCATGACTGGCGCAGAGGGCAAGACCCGGATCTCCGCCCCCAGGTCCCCAGCTGTCAGCAACCCTACCGCCGAGCCGACGATCCGGGCGGGAAGCCAGCCTCCTTGCCCCTCGGAGCACGCCACACACGGCCCCCCAGCCATCGCATCTCTCTCCCCTTCCGTACCGGCTTCGCGTGGATCGGCGGCGCGCGTGGAGCCGACCAGCGCAGAAAAAGGCTACGGCGCTCCCAAAGCCCGCCTCGCCTCGCCTCGCTGCTGCGGAGAAGGAGAAGGAGAAGGCACGTAGGTGGCGCTGATCCCGACGTCGACGTCGACGTCCCCATCGACGTCAACGGCGACGCGTGCGTGCTCCCGCGGCTGGCGTCTCCAATCAAGGCCCCGTGATCCGGAGCCTATCAATATGTTGCCATCGGCCCTCCTCTTGGCATATACATCCGTGTCCGCAGCGTCTATGTCCGCCCCTGCGCCCCCGCGCCCCATCCGGCGTGTCCACGGTCACGGGGCGTCTAAGCGCGCTGGATGGAGCATATCCGCTGCGCCGCCCTATCAGCCCAGTCCGCGTTCGCGTTCACGTCGCAGGGAGGCGGCGCCCCCGCGCTGCGCACCTGCGCGCCGATCCGGCGGGGATAGACTGCGCTGCGGATATATCTACTTTTATATTTATACTTGCGTGCTCCGCAGCGCGCACGTCTCTGCCTTCGCACGCGCTCGCTGCTCAGCCGAACACGAAGCACGAAGCACAGATACCGTATACGCCATGTACGGCGCACGCAAAATGCGCACACGCGCGCGGCTGCGCGTTCTCGGACGCGAATAACACTACAGGAACGCACGAACGCGAAGGCGTGCGAGAACACGGAAGCCGCGCCAGCTAGCGTGTCCGCGCGTCTCGCGTCTTTTCTCGCTGCCCCCGTGGCTGCGAGGGGCGGACAAAGTTGGGGTGAGGGCTTACTGCCTCTTCGCTCGCTCGCGATCCCAGCGCGTTCTTCGAATACGTGCGCCGAAGCGGGAAGCCGGAAGGAGCAGCGAAGTCTTTATTCCTGGACGTTCGTGTGCCGCAGGAAGGAAGGGAGAAAATAGGACAGAAGAGAAGAGAAGAGAACGGGCAATCGCCATGAGCGTACATCGCAATCGCACCTGCTTTTCGAGGCCCACGTTGGCACTGAATGAACGCGCTGCATAGCCCCAAAACGCGCGCCAGCATACATGTAATACACACATACACACATACATACAAGTGGCAGCTACACTGCATCTCGTATCAGCCGAGAAAAGAGCGCGCAAACCCACAGAAAGGGCGGAAGCACGTACGCACGCACTAGCATACAGAGATCGCGCGTCTCTGACGCACCCCGGGGGGCTAGTCGTCGCCCGCGGGGAGCTCCTCCTCGAGGTACTTGACGAGCCGCACGCGCATCTCCGTCGCGTCGTCCCCGCGCAGCACGTCGCTCACGAAGTGCGCCTCCACCTGCATCTGGATCTGCGCACAGCCAACGTTGTATAAGCGGTCGGACGGGGATAAGCGGCTAGACGGGGTGGGATGGGACGGGGGGGGGGGGGGGGGGGGGGCGCACGCACCATCTCGAGCGCGCCGCGCACGACGCCGCACAGCACGTTGCTGTACCACAGCCCGCCCGCGAGCGCCGCGTCCGGCAGCTCGACGAACTCCGCGAGCGGGTTCTCGTCGAACGTCAGCGTGAAGAACGAGCCCGGCGGCGACGCCGCCGCCGCCGTTGAGGGCGCCTTGCCGCCGCCTGTGGAGGGCGGAGGAGGAGGAGGCGGCGGCGCGGAGTGCGTCACGCCCGGCGAGATGTTCAGGAAGGACTTGAAGCCGACCTGGCGTAAAGCATACAATGAGCAAAACAAGAAGGGCGGACGGGGCGCACGGACGGACGCGGACGCACCTTCGCGACGACCTCGCCCGTCTCGCGGAAGTCCGCGCAGCGCGCAAGGGCGCTGCGCGCGAGGAAGTCCTCGACGAGGCGCGCGCCGATCGCGTGGCCCATGGCGTCGAGCGCGGCGTTCACCGCGGCGTAGTCCTCGTAGTCCTGCACGAGCTGCACGACGAGCGCGCCGTACGTCAGCGCGAAGAGCTCTGCGTTCTGCCGGTTGGGGTGAGCGAAGGAGGGAGGGAGGGAGGATGGGAGGATGGGAGGAGGCGTACGATCTTCTCTGTGCGCCCCTTCCAGAGGTCCTCGCCGATGGCCTTGTATTGCTTGCTCGTCGTCGCCATCGTGGTCGTGGTCGTCCGTGTAAAGCAGGATCGGCGCCGGTCACTGCTTACAGTACTTACCCTCTTGAGCTCTCGTTTCCATGCTCCGACAGGACAGGCTCTAAGCTCTGTGTGTATATACAAGACTGGTAGCTAAGCTCAGACTGGAGCATTGACTGTCAAAGCCGCCTCCGGGGCGGAGAGCTGGCGCTTTCTGCGCTTCCTCCTGCTTCTGCACGAACCTTGTACGTGCTCGTGCACTTTCTCGACGCTGTGGCAGGTCTCCGCGGGGTCTTCGTGCACAGTTGCGCGCTCCAGGCTCGTCTGGTTCTCGACACGAATGGGATAGAGCTGGGCGAGCTGTGCTCTGAGCGAGCAATCGCGCTCAGCTTGCGCGCAGATGTTTTTTACGGTTTGCTCGTTGGAATAGTTTATGATTGTACGCTCTTCTAGCGGAAGTAGCACTTGAACTATGCCCACAGCACCTCAAGTGTTCAATTCGAATGAAATTGTAATTTGATACAAAAGGATATAAGGAGTTTTGAAGCAAAATAACAAAGCCTTGACTTTCAGAGCAAAGCGAGGCAATAAATATTGTGCACCGAAGTGCATTCCACTCTGAAAAGCGTGTCATCCTTGTGCAGGGGCCATGCTAATCTTCTCTGTATCGTTCCAATTTTTTCGTATGTCACCCCGAAGGGGACAGGAATGTTTGTCGTAGATGGGCACTGTAGACACCACCTGTGACCCTACCCCCAGCCTATCTAACTAGAGACGTGTGTCACATGGACACACGCCTCTAGTTAGGTGCTTTTGCACCTATCTCACCATACTGCGAATAATACTCCCATTAATTGCTCGGGGACTTAGTATTGCTGACATTGTCTCAGGGGGGCCCGGTGGAGACCGGCTACTCGTCATCGCCGATGGCCGCGTCACCACGCGCGGATCGCCGGCGCTGCCCGCGCCGGTGATCCACGCGGCTTCTCGTTGCCATCAACACGCGCCGCCGGCTCCCACCGCCGCGCGCGACACCGAGATAGTCGTGCTCGTCGTGCCGCACGACGAGCACGACTATCTCCCTCATTTCTCCACCGTTTCCTTTCGTTTCTTTTGCGTTGTACATGTATTTTAGAGTAGGCTAAATCTATGCTGAAAAAAAACGGGCCTCTCGAATATGGACTACATCGTGCCATCATTGCCCGCTCACTACGCGCCGTCGCCCGCTGTTGCACTCGTTATCTACAGCATCGTGCTTTTTTTGTTTCCTGCAGTTCATGTATATATTGCAATCCATTATAAGTACAAGAAAAAATAAAATACATTGTAAAACGAATGGGGGGAAGGCAAAAGAAAGGGAAAGCAGTCCGTGCGCAGGACGAGCGACACCACACGCACCGCGACGTGCTGGCATATGTGCGCGCACGCGCAGAGGTCTGCATGGCTGCTAAAGCGGCCGCCGTTCACCGAGCTCAAGCCTCCGCTGCCGAAACTGCCGCCGGCGCTGGCGCGGAGCTTTGCTCGACCCAACCAAGCGGCAGCGATGACGCAACTCCTTTTCAACAGCTCGGCACAGTGGCCGTGCGCGAGGACGAGCCCGGGGAGCCTGGATGCGGTGAACGCGGAGAAGACAGAGAACAGGCGCTCGCCGCGGCACATGCCTCTAATTGTGCGGGATCCTCATCATCATTGTCGTCGCCCGAGTCCGCATCGTCGTCGCCACCCTCGCCCATAGACACGTCTCCGCCATCCTCGTCACCCTCACCCCATAACCTGACCTTTGCGCTGCCACCAGTTTCTGGCGCCGCATCGGCTGTCGGTTCTGTCGGCAGATTCACGATGTCACCGGACGGGACTGGCTCGAGCTCTGAGGGCTTTCCGGGCGCGTTGTCTGGGTCAACAGGGGCGACGCCCTGATTCTGTTCTGGCACAGTAAGCTTGACGCGCCTGATCTCTTGTGCGCTTGACGATGGAGAGCCTGCGCGCTTTGGAGTCGCAGGCGGCCTGGAGCGTTGCTCTGGTACCAAGTACGCGGCCTGCCTGCGCGGCGCCGTCGTGCGCACAAAGGACGAGGCGGAAAAAAGAATGGGGACACACATTGAAACAAAGAGCGCCCTCCGTATGCGAACGAGAAGAAAAAAAGCAAAGCGCGTTAGCGCGTGCATCCAGCGCCATCGGCGCGCAAGTAGAAGCTTCATCCGCGTGTCCTCAGTATGATGAGGCAGCGTGGATGTCATCTACTGGATTTGAAGGAGATGACGGACGTGCGGAACGTGCCGCGCTTGCGCACGAGGCACGTCGGCCATGCGAGAATGAGACGGGGCGAAAGGGAGAGGAAGGAGGCCGTGCGGGAGGGAGACCGTGCGTGCCGTGCCCACACAAGTTGCTGGTGGGCTCTGCCGCGGTCCTGACTGCACAAAACGGTCCAGAAAAGGTGTTAGAGCATCATTACAAGTAGATAAAGAGTTTTTTTGTACTTACCGGACGGTTTTGCCGTGTTGTTGAGGCCGTGGATGTCGCTGTTGTCGTCGGCAAGCGACATCAGGACGACGTCTGCCACTTTCGGCAGTTCCCGCGCGGTGCTCGTGCACTAGCCTCCGGGCCCACATCGTTTAATTTATAGAACGTCTAATACTCCCCCACCTCCCCTGAAATTTTTTGAGGGCTTAGAAATATACTGTTTCTACATACTTGAATTTTTACAAGGGCCCTATCCTCCTGGATGTTTTCGTAGTAAGCATACAATTATGCATTTCCCGTGTAAAACCTTATTTTTGCAGTTTCACTAATTATTTTCTACAGTTTGATCGAGTGGACAGATTCAGGTATTTCTTTTTTAAAATAGAATTATACAGCTAATATAAAATTATGTGGGTGTCCGATGAGTTGTGGAAAGAGCGGAAATATGCTATCTCGAAAACGACCTGTTGAGAGCATAAACGGCGTGCAAATTATGTTGCAAACTTGTCTTGCCTAGCTCAAACACACAATCTGGCACCCATTTCTTCTAACTTTACGTTCTGACACCTGGGAAAGACTTATATATATGTGAGTATGTATTTCCTAAACACATATAATTTATAGAGCTGTGGATGAATTAAAATAAGGCAAGAAAGGGCTGTTTTTGATCTGAATTCACTAAAATGACAGGAAAACATGGACATTCTGATTGCTGAGTGCCGAATACCCCATCCACCATCCTGTAATTTTAATTAAATATTTGGTATACATATATCTACTACTATGTAAACTCTGAGCTTTCCAGTATGAATGGTCCGATTTCTAAAAATCCAAGACATTAGCTGTAATGGTGTTGAAAGCATCTCACCGGTGTAGTTCCTTTATAGCTCCATATATACTTGCTCCCGGGGGCCATAAAATTATCAACCAGTGTATTATAATGTAAAGTAAATTATAATTATTTTTTTGTATTTTTATGTGGCACCAAACGAGCAGAAATGAATGAACCATTGTCCGTTTCTTCTAGCCACAATGTCGGCAGCAGCTCGGCAGAACAAAGTATTACTCGATTTGGACCGCGGATCAGTGCCGATGACGCGTCGCCTTTTTTTCGACGTCGTCTGCTACGTCGTCTGCGCCGCTGTCGCCCTCTGGCTTGCTGTCTCACTACTTGCTCGGCCGCGCTCTCCTGTTCTGGTGACTCGCTCTTTTGGCCCACCAACACCCGTATCCGCACCAACTCCAGCACCAGCAATTTTCCGCCCTCGACTCTCTTTTCCGCAATCTCAACAGTTTGCAGCCGCCTGGCTCGTGTCGCCCAGTCTCGCACGAAGGCCGACTGGGGCACAACTAGAGCTCACCACGAGTCCTTAAAACCCGTGGAAACCCGTGACCAAACCCGGACTACAGATCCGTATTCACGGATCACCCGTTGACGGGTGATCCGTGGGAAACGGGTTGTCACGGGTCCGGGTCGAGAATTTGTAATTTTTCAATACCCGCGGGTAGTTCACAGGTTTTCATCGCGGTGCAGGACCTCCTCGAGCGCGGGTACAGCGTGCGCGGCACCGTGCGCGCGGAGAGCAAGGCCGCGCACGTCCGCAGCCTCTTCAAGGCGTACGCGGACAAGCTCGAGATCGTGGAGGTGCCGGACATCACGCAGCCGGGCGCGTTCGACGCAGCCGTGCAGGGTGTCGACGCGATCGCGCACACCGCGTCGCCGTTCCACTTCAAAGCGGACGACCCGAACGAGCTCATCGAGCCCGCCGTGAAGGGCACAGTCGGCATCCTCGAGTCCGCGCTGAAGTACGTGTGAGTACACCCCCGCTCCCTCCACCCGTCTTTCGTCCCCAACTGACCCGGATGTCTTCGCTTTTCTTTTCTTCGTTGCGTACGGCAGCGGCCCGCAGCTGCAGCGCATCGCGGTGCTGTCCTCGTGCGCGTCCGTCGCGAATGCGTCGGACCGCGGGGAGCTCGACGAGCACTCGTGGAACGAGGAGAGCACTGCCGAGGTGCGCGCGCAGGGCCGCGCCGCGGAGCAGTCCGCCAAGTACCACGCATCGAAAGCGCTCGCCGAGAAGGGTGTGTCTGCCTCGTAAAATACCCTCTGGTCGAAAGCTGACGTGCATGCAGCCGCGTGGGATTTCGCCGAGCAGCACATGTCCGAGATCTCGTGGGACCTTGTCGCGCTGAACCCGCCCTTCGTGCGTCCTCACCTCCCTCTGCTCTCTCCTTTCTCCCCCTCTCTAACCCATCTACTAGGTCCTCGGCCCGATCCTGCACGAAGTCGCCTCGCCCGCCGCGCTCAACAGCAGTGTTGCGTTTTTCTACGAGGCGATCCTGACGCAGAAGAAGACGCCGGAGCAGCTCGCAAGTTTCCAGGGCTCATGGGTCGATGTGCGCGACGTCTCGCTCGGCCATGTGTGCGCGCTCGAGGTGCCAGCGGCAGGCGGGCAGCGCTTCATCCTGTCCGCCGGCGCGTTCATCTGGCAGGACTGGTGTACGTTTCCTTTTGGTTTAACCATGCTCTTACCGTTTACAATTCGGACTGACGCATTTGGCTTACAGTCGACGTTGCGAACGAGCTCCCAGGACTTACCGTGCCCGCCGCTCGTCGCGCTCGCATTCAAGCTCGAGGAGAGCCGCTTCGACATTGTGAGAATGCAGGCAGGTGCTCACATGTTTTCTTTCATCTTTAACATTATAATAAATGTACATAGTGCTGCAAAAACCCGTCAGGACTCGTGAACTAACCGTCGACCCGCTTGACCCGCACCCGCGGGTTTCTGAGGACCCGTGGATCCGTGTCCCAACGGATCCAGGTCAAGACGGGTCCGGGTCGAGGATTTTTCGTCACGGGTGACCCGCCAACGGGTCCGGTTCAACCCACGGGTGGACTCGTGGTGAGCCCTATCCGCAGATCAGCCAAAGAACAGATAGCGCATGAGAAACGGAGTACGTACCAGTGTCCCCCCGTCGCCCGCCCACGGGCAGCTCCTTTCTTCACTTTTTCGGGGTCTCAAAACCATCGTTGTGCCGCACAACGATGGTTTTGAGACCCCGAAAAAGTGAAGAAAGGAGCTGCCCGTGGGCGGGCGACGGGGGGACACTGGTACGTACTCCGTTTCTCATGCGCTATCTGTTCTTTGGCTGATCTGCGGATAGGGCTCACCACGAGTCCACCCGTGGGTTGAACCGGACCCGTTGGCGGGTCACCCGTGACGAAAAATCCTCGACCCGGACCCGTCTTGACCTGGATCCGTTGGGACACGGATCCACGGGTCCTCAGAAACCCGCGGGTGCGGGTCAAGCGGGTCGACGGTTAGTTCACGAGTCCTGACGGGTTTTTGCAGCACTATGTACATTTATTATAATGTTAAAGATGAAAGAAAACATGTGAGCACCTGCCTGCATTCTCACAATGTCGAAGCGGCTCTCCTCGAGCTTGAATGCGAGCGCGACGAGCGGCGGGCACGGTAAGTCCTGGGAGCTCGTTCGCAACGTCGACTGTAAGCCAAATGCGTCAGTCCGAATTGTAAACGGTAAGAGCATGGTTAAACCAAAAGGAAGCGTACACCAGTCCTGCCAGATGAACGCGCCGGCGGACAGGATGAAGCGCTGCCCGCCTGCCGCTGGCACCTCGAGCGCGCACACATGGCCGAGCGAGACGTCGCGCACATCGACCCATGAGCCCTGGAAACTTGCGAGCTGCTCCGGCGTCTTCTTCTGCGTCAGGATCGCCTCGTAGAAAAACGCAACACTGCTGTTGAGCGCGGCGGGCGAGGCGACTTCGTGCAGGATCGGGCCGAGGACCTAGTAGATGGGTTAGAGAGGGGGAGAAAGGAGAGAGCAGAGGGAGGTGAGGACGCACGAAGGGCGGGTTCAGCGCGACAAGGTCCCACGAGATCTCGGACATGTGCTGCTCGGCGAAATCCCACGCGGCTGCATGCACGTCAGCTTTCGACCAGAGGGTATTTTACGAGGCAGACACACCCTTCTCGGCGAGCGCTTTCGATGCGTGGTACTTGGCGGACTGCTCCGCGGCGCGGCCCTGCGCGCGCACCTCGGCAGTGCTCTCCTCGTTCCACGAGTGCTCGTCGAGCTCCCCGCGGTCCGACGCATTCGCGACGGACGCGCACGAGGACAGCACCGCGATGCGCTGCAGCTGCGGGCCGCTGCCGTACGCAACGAAGAAAAGAAAAGCGAAGACATCCGGGTCAGTTGGGGACGAAAGACGGGTGGAGGGAGCGGGGGTGTACTCACACGTACTTCAGCGCGGACTCGAGGATGCCGACTGTGCCCTTCACGGCGGGCTCGATGAGCTCGTTCGGGTCGTCCGCTTTGAAGTGGAACGGCGACGCGGTGTGCGCGATCGCGTCGACACCCTGCACGGCTGCGTCGAACGCGCCCGGCTGCGTGATGTCCGGCACCTCCACGATCTCGAGCTTGTCCGCGTACGCCTTGAAGAGGCTGCGGACGTGCGCGGCCTTGCTCTCCGCGCGCACGGTGCCGCGCACGCTGTACCCGCGCTCGAGGAGGTCCTGCACCGCGATGAAAACCTGTGAACTACCCGCGGGTATTGAAAAATTACAAATTCTCGACCCGGACCCGTGACAACCCGTTTCCCACGGATCACCCGTCAACGGGTGATCCGTGAATACGGATCTGTAGTCCGGGTTTGGTCACGGGTTTCCACGGGTTTTAAGGACTCGTGGTGAGCTCTATCTGCGGAGCGGCGCGTCGTGTCGCAAGCCAGAACCAGCGCCGCTTCGCCATCGTTTCCGCGCTCGACGCGCTCGTCCTCGCATGCGGCCGCCAGATCGAGGAGGTTGAGGAGGTATCCTCGTCGCTGCCGCCGCCGAGTTCCTCACCAAGACCAAAGAGGTGCGCTCGGCGCGTATGCCGACGTGCAGAAGGTCTCCTCCTCCCGCAAGCTCCAGCGCGATCACGGAGAGCGTGTATCGCCCGCGCTTGCGCGTCGACGCGCACGGGTCTGTCACGACGAGCAGCCGCAGTTCCTTGAACGAGCGCGTGATGCGGTTCGTGGAAGTCGCATGGCATGAAGCGGCTTGCGGTCGCCTACGTGCCTCGGTGAGTCGGTGGGCTCGGCGTGCCGCGCGCTGCCATATGGATGGCGCTCACGATGCGTGTCGCGCCCATCACGGGGTCGTACCACACGTCCTCTGCGCTCAGGCTTATCACCTATAACGCCATGTCTGTCTCCATTTCGCACACCAGCAGCCGACCAGGACACTTCGTCCGTCGCCTCAACCTCGCGTTGCGTATGCATATGGCGTTGCCTCTTTCCAGCGTCGAGTGCACGGACGGCGCTCGTTCGCGAAACGCTCGGCCTTTCTTTTAATTTGATTTCCTTTCTTTTGCCTTCCCCCCATTCGTTTTACTTTGTAATTTTTTTTTTCTTGTAATTATAATAGATTGCATTATATACATGAATAGCAGGAAACAAAAAAAGCCCGATACTGTAGATGACGAGTGCAATAGCGGGCGACGGCGCATAGTGAGCGGGCAATGATGGCGCGATGTAGTCCATATTCGAGAGGCCCGTTTTTTTTCAGCATAGATTTAGCCTACTCTAAAATACATGTACAATGCAAAAGAAACGAAAGGAAACGGTGGAGAAATGAGGGAGATAGTCGTGCTCGTCGTGCGGCACGACGAGCACGACTATCTCGGTGTCGCGCGCGGCGGTGGGAGCCGGCGGCGCGTGTTGATGGCAACGAGAAGCCGCGTGGATCACCGGCGCGGGCAGCGCCGGCGATCCGCGCGTGGTGACACGGCCATCGGCGATGACGAGTAGCCGGTCTCCACCGGGCCCCCCTGAGACAATGTCAGCAATACTAAGTCCCCGAGCAATTAATGGGAGTATTATTCGCAGTATGGTGAGATAGGTGCAAAAGCACCTAACTAGAGGCGTGTGTCCAACATGGACACACATCTCTAGTTAGATAGGCTGGGGGTAGGGTCACAGGTGGTAGACACGGTTTCGCGTTTCGGTTAGTCGGCGGGTGGTAGCTTGCTTGCTTACATACTCACACGCTACACTCGACTCTCAAGCCTCGATCCAGTTGAACACCACCTTCCTCCTCTCGTACTGCGCGCAACGTCCGAACATGCCTCCAAAAGCTGACATCAACAAGGCTGGCTGGGAGCAGAGCGAGTTCCCGATCCTCTGCGAGACCTGTGCGCTGCCTTTTCGCTTTCGCCGAACAGTCGCAAACTCATGAAGTTATGAAAACAAACAGGTCTGGGCGACAACGCCTTCGTCCGCATGGTGCGTCCCCCTCCCACCTTGTCCCGCGCACCCGCGCTCACCCTCGCGTGCGCCGCGCGCAGTCGAAACAGGAGTACGCGCGCTCGTGCGGCGCGTGCGCGCGCCCGTTCACCGTCTTCCGCTGGAACCCCGGCGCGGGCATGCGCTTCAAGACGACCGTCGTGTGCCAGACGTGCGCGAAGATCAAGAACGTGTGCCAGACGTGCCTGCTCGACCTCGAGTACGGCCTGCCGACGCAGGTGCGCGACACCGCGCTCGCGCTCAAGATCCAGGCGCCGAGCAGCGACATCAACCGCGAGTACTACGCGCAGAACATGGAGGGCAAGGTGCGTCTAGTCCCGGCTTCCCTTCGTCTGTGTGGAGTCGTGACGAGTCGGAAATGCAGCTGGACGGGAACAAGTCGTTGCTGGACTCGGGGCGCGCGCAGTCTGCGGGGAAGGAGATGCTGAAGCAGCTCGCGCGGACGGACCCCTATTACAAGCGCAACCGGCCCAAAATTTGCTCGTTCTTCGTGAAGGGAGAGTGTACGAGGGGAAACGAGTGTCCTTACCGGTGCGTTGTCGACCGAGCATACCTCCACTTGCTGTTGCTGACATCAAGCACAGACATGAGAAGCCCGCAGACAACGAGCTGTCAATGCAGAACATGCAGGACAGGTACTATGGCCGCAACGACCCTGTGGCGCGTAAACTACTGTCCGGGCACGCAGAAGCACAGGGCCTGAAGCCACCAGAAGACGAGACCATCGTATGTTTTCATATCCTCCAACACCACCGAACTCACGCCCCGCCCACAGACCTCCCTCTTCCTCTCCTCGCTCCCGGCCGACGCAACCGAGCAGAGCGTGCGCACGCGCGCCGCGCAGACGCTGGCGGGCGCCGCGCCCGCGCCGATCCGGTCCGTCGTGCACGTCGCCAAGTCGCGCTGCGCGTTCGTGAACTTCGTCGACCGCCCCGCGGCGGAGCGCGCCGCGGAGGCGTGGGCGGCCGGCCTCGACTTTGGCGGCGCGCGCGTGAGCGTGAAGTGGGGGCGCAGCAGGGCGAAGGCCGGCGCGGCGGGTGCCCCTTCGGGATCCGCGTCGGGATCGGGAACGGGACTGGGGACGGCGGGTATGCCTGCTGCTGCGACTGCTGCATGATTGTGCTACTTTGTATCGCTACCTATGTGTTTTGTATAATTACTGGCTTTTCATTCAGGTGCATTGGGGCCCTCAAGTAATGTTGGAGTGAAATCAAGTGTGAGATTAAGTACAGTGTGTTTGCGTTCTTCTACGTATGTCTTTACCGCGCCGCCACATAGTCGTCGATACGCAGGAGTAAGCAGACCGTCTCCGTCGCGAGCTCGAGTGCGCTCGTCGACACGAGGAGCGGCTGCACCACGTCCTCTTCCAAGATATTCGAGATCAATCCCTTCAGAAACAGTCAGCACCTCCCTCTCCGTTCAAAAAAAAAATCCCTTGACTACTCACCGTCCGCACGTTGATGCCCGCGTTGCGCTCGCCCAGCGCGTGCCGGTTGCGCAGCTCGGTCACGATCGCTATGGGGTTCATGCCTGCGTTCTCGGCGAGCGTGGTCGGGATGACCTCGAGAGCGTCCGCGTACGCCTGGAAGCAGTACGCCTCCATGCCCTTGAGGGTATGTGCGTATTGCGACAGCGCGCGCGAGACGTGGATCTCCGGGGCGCCGCCGCCAGCGATCAACGCGCTGATAGAAATCAATTAGTCGATACAAAGTGCGAGTATACGTTTTGCGCAACATACCGCTTCTTGACGAGGCAGCGCACGACGCAGAGCGCGTCGTGCAGACTGCGCTCGTTCTCCTCGAGCACAAGCGAGTTGCCGCCCATCGCGAGCACGCTGACCGTGCGCCCGCGGTTGCGCACGCCCGTGATCTTGACGATCTTCGCGCCGGCCTTGCTCGTCTCCTCGACGAGCTCCGCGTAGCCGAGCTTGTCCTCCGCGAAGGCCTCGATGTCCGAGATCGGCTTGCACGCGAGGCTCTTCGAGAGGAACTCGATCTCGTCGCGCTCGACGTCCTTGACGACGAGGATCTTGAGCTTCGCGAGGAAGTGCAGCGAGAGCTCCGTGACGGCGTCGCGCAGGATCGACTTCTGGATGAGCAGCACGTTGCAGTTCGCCTTTTTGATCTTTTTGCAGAGGTTGAGGAGGTACTGGCGCTCCTCTTTTAGGATCTTGTCCATCTGGCGGTAGTCGTTCACGACGACGGTGTTGTCCATCTAGAAAACACTCTTCAGCCGCTGGACAGCACAATGAAGCATACAGGAGAGACTCACGTCTGGTTTGGGCGCGCTCAGCTGGAACTGGATAATGCCGATCTTCGCCTTCTCCACACGCGTCGGACCGCCTCCGGCCACTACGACATTTTGATTCAAAACCACCCCGTCGACCAGCTCGGTATCCTCGATCGTCCCGCCCACCTTCTTCACGATTCGCACATCACGCAGATCGACGTTCGACGAGGTCTCCGTCGCTAGGCGAGTGACGGCAGAAACGGCGATGGGCGCCAGCGTCGACGAATATTGAGACACGATCTGCAGTTACTTCAGTCTTCTGGCTCGCGTTCAAGTCAGAAAATTGCTTACCTTCGAGTACAAAGACGTGGTCGCTGCGCGGAGTAGACTTGCCCTGTCGCTCAAGTCTACTGGGGTCGATATTTCCGTTAGGTATTCAACCGATTTGATAGCAGCCTTCGTGAACGACTCGGCGACAATTGTCGGGTGCATCCCCTTTTCGAGCATTTTTTCTGCCGCTCCCAGCAGACTTCCCGCAAGAACGACGACCGATGTCGTACCATCACCAGCCTCGATATCTTGTGCCATGGACAGGTCTACAAGCTAAAGGAGGGGATTGGAATTTTATACTCATAATAATAGCAGACAATATGCGTACCATCTTAGCAGCAGGGTGTAGCGCCTGGATACTCTTCAGGATGGTAGCACCATCGTTCGTGATGATAACCTCGCCCTTCGGCGTTTGAATCTAGTGCTCGACATAAGATGGCGATCTACAAATTAATTTCAGCAGCATGAACGCACCATCTTGTCCATACCCTTCGGCCCCAACGACGTCCGTACGGCGTCGCTGATCGCTATAATCCACCATACATGTCAAGTTTTGCACACCAATCCTTGATGAACTTCCAGACCTTTTGCCGCTGTCATATTCGACAGACGCACTTCCTGCGGTTTACTCTACACATTGACGCGTCGTCAGCTTCAGTCTCTTCTCGAACCCGATCACAAAATAAACTTGCCTTGTCATTGAAAGCCCTGTTCGCGCCGGTGTTTCCGGATCCCGCGACAACTTTTGGCTGCATCGGCGAAGACATTTTGAAAGAGCAAAGGGGAGGAGAGAACGAGTAAGACGCGTGAAGACGGCTGCTGGGCAAAAGTAAGAGTGACCGTCAATTTCCGTATTAGGCCACGCATTACGCTGACGCGTCTGACGCGTACATCTTGTCTCTAGACTATCACGACCACCACACGACACTCGAAACACGTTCAAATCATATGGCGATGGTGAGTGATGTTTTATCCTGTTCACAGAATCGATGTTTACACTCTCGATAGTTTGGAGACGACGATCCGTTTGGCGCCGGCGGCGCTGGTCTCTTTGCCCAACTCGCCCAGTACGTATCCTTCCGTGACTGAACATATCATGTTCACATCTCCTACTCAGGGGGTTCGCGGGCGGGGGCGGGTTTGGTCCGCAAATGAGACGGCCAGCTCGCCACTTCGATGAATATATGAAGGCGTACAGTGTGGCCATGCTGCCTGGCAAAGAGCGCACTATCCTGAGTTATGGCGGGAAAGGTGAGTCCAACTGCCGCGCCGCACACCAGTCTGTTAATGATGCAATCGGGCCAGTCATCCTGCCGCCATCTGCGTTGGCGAGCTTGACTTCTTTAGATCTGGAATCCCCGTGGATGTTCAAGCTCAACAACCCGCAGAACCCGGGCGCCTCAACACATGCAGGTGTCCTTGAATTTATCGCCGAAGAGGGCTGCGTCCATCTGCCGTACTGGATGATGAAGTCACTGCGGCTTAACGAAGGCGACCCGATCCGTATTACGGGCGCGGAGCTTCCAAAGGGCAAGCTCGTCAAGCTACAGGCGCAGTCTGTACATTTCCTAGAGATATCTGACCCGAAAGCTGTGTAAGCGGACCCTTGCCAATCCCCATCCTAATCAAAATACTGATGTCTTGACCTTTTTTTTCAGCTTGGAGCATGCTTTACGGAATTTCTCCGCCTTGACGCAAGGCGATATAATTGAGATTAGTTACAACAGTATTATCTTCGACCTTCTAATAATGGAGACGCAACCGGGTGGCGAAGGTATCAGCATCGTTGACACGGACCTTGAAGTCGATTTTGCGGCGCCTGTGGGGTATAAGGAGCCAGAGCGGCCGAAGGCGGCGCCGCCACCGACGATGGCATCGAAACTCAAGATCGACTTGAATTCGTCTACGCCTGGCTCATCGAGACCGCCCTCGTCTTTGTCAGGTGCTTTTGCCGGGTCTTCTACTGGAGAGACTACGGTATCCAAAGACGGAGATAAGTGGGAGAGTTTCAAAGGCAAAGGCGAGACGTTGGCTGGACGGAAGACGAAGGGACGCGGGATCACTCAGAGGGGTGTCGAGAATATGATGGAGGGAAGCAAAGTCTATCGCACAGAGTGAGTCCTCAGTCCTTTTCGTCGTCTCTTCCGCGATGTTTACTGTCTCTCAGCAAAAAGCGAATAGTCACGAACGACAGCCTCGAATCGGACGCCAGTGCACCGGCCCCGCTAAACTTGCCGCATGGCAAGCTTTTCTTTGGCTTCAAGGTCATCCCGTACAAGCGTCCGGCCAAGCCGGAAGATGGTGCTGGCTCGGAGTCGGCGGAACCCTCGAACTTTGGGGGCGCGGGCAACACGCTTTCCGGACGGAATTCTTCTGGCACACCGTCTTCTTCTGCCTCTGCCTCTGCAAGCGCGAAGGGCAAAGGCCGAGAGGAGGGGAACACGCCGGACGAGGCCAGGTGGGGCCAGGGACAGGCGCTCACCAGCGCCTCCTCGCGACGCGCTGAAGCCGACGGGCCTGTGGGCGCGGGCGGGGCGCGCGTGCCCCGTGGGCCGACGCGGAGCTCTCGCGCCGCACAGAAGCAGCGCGAGCGCAGTCCGACACCGGACTGGGGAGTGGACGACGACGACGACGTCATCTACATTGACAGCGATTAGACGTGCGATTTTGCTTTTGCTTTTGTATGCTATGTCTGTTGCGCACTTTACGGACATTCGAATGCAATGTACTTTACTCATTATAAAGCTGGGTTTACACTGGTTTGCATAGCTTGCGAGATGCCCGAAAACCGAGTGTTTCGACGTCAAATGGCTAGACACGACTATGCGTAGAGTTTGAAGTCGAACAGATCAGCGGTTGTCTACAGGCGAGCATGGGTGCTATAATCCCGGAATTTCGGTGTTGTTTGAAAAATCCACATCTTCTCGATTTCCCTCTTCGTTCTACACCAAAAATCCATACATATTTAGCAATATATGTAGTCTCATGGATATTTTTATAGACAATGGAGGCTATTTTGGCAAGATAAAGTCGAAGCACTTGTTTTTCGAGCATGTCGCATGTATGAAAATTGGCATATACATAAACTTTTCAATCCAGCTTAACGCCTTCATTGCCTAACAAAGCAATGTATCGAGAACATGAAATCAATAGAAACAACCTCCTCGACCTCCCCTCCCTCCTAGATATTCTAAAAGCTTCATCTAACGGTAAAAATTATGCCACAACCCCGGTTCGAACGGGGGACCTTTAGAAATCGAAAGATCGCTATCGCGTGGAACTTCAGTCTACTGCTCTCCCAACTGAGCTATTGCGGCAATAACATTAATGTGCATTTACTCTATACATGTACATAAGCTTCTGTTACTTTCCTCAAAATCAATAATAATTTGTCAGGATACCTAGCAGGTGCAGTAAATCTGTCATGCCATGCAGGACCATCCTCACCAAGAGCACGATCAAAAGACAGCCAAGGATTGTGTGGTGATTGTATGCATTGTATTTCCGGCAATGTTCAGTATGGAGTGCAAGGTAGTATATAAGTGATTTCCTACCTGCATCTTTTTGTTCGAGCAGTTGCAGTGTGAGGGAAAAAACCTTTTGAGCCCAGGAAATTTAATGTTTCCCAATGTAAACCTGACATTGTAGGTGAAAATATATTCTTCCCTAGTGATTAGACAAAATAAAAGACCAGCAGAGACGATATGCAAGGATAGCCTCGTTTCGGAAGTGGAAAGAATACAGGATCATCTTCAGCCCAGCAGACTTGCTTCACGTTAAGAAGGTGTCTGATGATATCACAACGAAAAAGGTGACCCTATTTCGGGAAGCTTCATTTTGATACCGGCAACGGGTCTGCAATTCTTTGGCAACCTTAAATCTAAAAGGAAGGGATTTTATCCTTGTTTCCAGCTCCTCAGGCTCAAGCTTTATCCATTCGACATGGCTTTAAATGTTCAAGGTTAGACAGCATTTCCTGGAACATGAGAAATAATATGACAAGATGTCAGATTTCTGAATCAGTGCAAGTGCGCGAAGATGCGAGGCAAGTCTAAGTTGAAGTTGAGCGAAAAGTGTTACGCTGTGCTAGCCACAAAGTAGCTCGTTCCCACGTTCCTTGCTTCCTTCTTCATCAGAGCTGTAAGTAATGCACCACGACTCAAGAGCTCAGAGAGAAGTTTCTCGGCGTTGAACAGGAAAAATACCAATCAACTGCGTATACTACTGTGTCTTCCAAGTGTCAGTATATTTTTATCCGTTTCGTTGAACGGTCAACCAGACGCAAGTCAAGTGTGTAATCATGGTAATTTGGATAAATACACAAGCAGCGCGTGAGAGTCTTTATACCAGGAGGCACTCAATCCTATGTGGTACCCAAAGTCAGAAAAAATCAAGAATGTTTTGTTCATATTTGCATGTACAGTGTACATACAACGAGGGATTTTTTTTTCAGCCCAGCAAAAGCGTCGATCATGTCCAGAAAAGGAAACTATGGCCACGAGGCGGGAATTCGGGAGAGCTCAGAACGCAGCGGGCAACTCGAGCGTCTTCCTTCACCCGACCTCGTCGTCGCCTGCTCTGTCTCCCTTTCCTTGTCCTCATCGTCGGCCATGGCCTCGCACGGCGCCCACTCGTCGTCGACCACCAACCTCGTCGGCGTCCACTACCGCGTCGGCAAAAAGATCGGCGAGGGCTCGTTTGGCGTCATCTTCGAAGGTGTGTGCGCCCTTGCCGCCGCTTGCGATGGGACAGAGCGGGATGGGGCGGTCACCCCGCTAGCGCCCACTGCGTAGACGGTATGCTAACGGTCGACTGCAGGCACGAATCTCCTCAACTCTCAGACGGTCGCGATCAAGTTTGTGCGTGCATTATTTGCTACTGAGTCGTGCGGATGCGCACGTCGTGGAGGCGGATGGGGCTGACCGGGCGCGCTCCGCTTGACAGGAACCGCGCAAGTCCGACGCGCCGCAGCTGCGCGACGAGTGCCGCTCGTACCGGATCCTCGCGGGATGCAGTCAGTCCTTTCATTCCCGCCCCTGTGGACGCCGTGTCGGCCGTCTGATAGCTGATGTCTATTCTGTTCTGTTTCTATTCTGCTCTGCTCTACTCCCTCGTTCCGCCGCCGTTGCACAGCCGGCATCCCGCAGATCTACCACTTTGGGCAGGAGGGCCTGCACAACATCCTCGTCATCGACCTGCTGGGCCCGAGCCTGGAGGACCTCTTCGACATGTGCGGGCGCAAATTCTCCGTCAAGACCGTCTGCATGACCGCGCGGCAAATGGTGCGCACCGCTCCCGCTCCGTAAATCTGCCGCCCGCCCTAGCAACCACACTCATTTCGCGGACGTAATGTTTTTGCGCAGATTTCGCGCGTGCAGATCATACACGAGAAGAACCTCATCTACCGCGACATCAAGCCCGACAACTTCCTCATCGGCCGCCCGGGGACGAAGCACGCGAACCTCGTGCACGTCGTCGACTTCGGCATGGCCAAGCAGTACCGCGATCCCAAGACGAAGCAGCACATCCCCTACCGCGAGCGGAAGAGCCTCAGCGGGACTGCGCGCTACATGAGCATCAATACCCATCTTGGCCGCGGTACGTCGTCGCTATGCTGTCTGTATCCGTCGCTCTTTGCTTAAAATTAGCCTTGGCGATGTGCCGCTGTATATATTTCCCGCTCTCGCCGAACAGAGCAGTCGCGAAGGGACGACTTGGAAGCACTCGGGCATGTTTTCCTATACTTCCTGCGGGGCAGCCTGCCGTGGCAAGGCCTCAAAGCCGCCACCAACAAGCAGAAGTACGAGAAGATCGGCGAGAAAAAACAGACCACGCCGATCAAAGAGCTGTGCGACAGCTTCCCGGGTGCGTCTTCCGGCGCTGTTCGCCTCCGATCGAGATCGCACTTGCTGACAAGTATCTCTGCGCTCAAAAATAGAAGAGTTCAGCATATATCTGAACTACGTCCGCAAGCTCGGCTTCGAGGAGACGCCCGACTACGAATTCCTGCGCGAGCTGTTCTCGAAGGTCCTGAAGAACCTGGGCGAGGCGGATGATTCGAGGTATGATTGGAACGAGTTGAATGGAGGCCGGGGATGGGAATCGCAAGTCGTGCGTTCAAACTTTTCGCTCTCCGCCACTTCCCTATTCTTAACAGTCTCTTTCTAGCTTGCGAGTTCCAGCTCCGCCCAGGGCACGCCCGACAGGCGCCGGGACGACCGCGGGAGGCGCGACGACGAGCAGCGGCGGCGCGCGTCCGCGCAGCAGCCCACGGCTTCGAACGTCGTGCCGCCCTCGCCCGCGCTCGTGCGGCATGGCTCAAAGACACGCAAGCTCCCCGCGGCGCTCGTGCCCGGCAACGCGACGCCGAACAGCGCCGCCGCGCAGGTCGGCATCCCACCCGCGTCGCCCGCGCGCCGTGCGAGCATGCAGCAACACGCGGGCGCGGGTGGCCACCCGTACGCCAGCGCACCCGCGCTCGGCGGCGGGGAGTACGGCACGGGCGCGCCGCCCGTCGCGCCCGCGGTGCCCGCGGCGGTGTCGGACCTGGATGACTCGTACACGGGGGTCGGCGGTGGCGGCGGCTACGGGCGCTCGCCGGCGATGGTGAGCCCCGCGCCGCCTGCGCTGAGCAACGTGCGCGCGCACGGCGGAGAGGTCGGTGTGGCGAACGGTGCGGGGTACGACGGGCAGCGCGCGTACGAGCAGGAGCCGCCGCGGCCGCCGCTCATCATCCGGATCCTGACGTGCCACTGCGGGTGATCGCCCTGTTGTCTCTCATACGCCTTCCCGTTTCTTTTCTGTCCTTGTGCCCGCTCCTGTCTACTTCGTTCGCTGGTTCTGCCGTTCGCATCCGCTCCTCGCTATGCTTTCGTTTTTTTTTCGTTTGTTCTCGCGCTCTCTGGATAAGGGTTGCCTGCCTGTTGATATACTCTTACCCGGCCAGTCATTTGGATTTTTCTCTTTTCTTCTCTTCGTTCGCTGCTTCGCGTACACCGTGCATATATCCTTGGTTTCCCGTCCGTGTCCCTTCCGCATATTTTCGTCCGCTCGACACCGATTCCTGCCCCTTCTCCCCTTCCCCTTCCCTCCAATCACGAACTCACTCACTCTTGGGCTCCGCAGTTGCTTTTCCGCACTAATACAACCAATGCTGTTCACATTCTCTTCCGTTCTTTCTTCCTCCATCCATCTTCTCCGATCCGTCTTATTTATGATAAGTACACCAGTTATTACACTAATGGGCCCAGACAGTTATGACGATGCAGCATGCAATGAATATGAATGACATATAAAACAGGCGGCGGCCCAGAATTTGTTTCTAGTTACACTTAGTGCCATAGATTGAGCAGTAAACAAAAGATATAAAAAGACGAAAGCATGATGCAAAGCAAATACACAACAAGCAAGACGAAAAGAAGTACAAGCGCTCGGAATGTACAAGAGCGAAAACAGATAATCAATCGAATAGAATAAAATCAGACAGTAGATTTGCGCGGGCTCCCCTCCCAATGGTTCACAATCAACGTTACATCGTCTGCAATCCACCAGCGAATGAGTTCACGGAAGGCGGAGGAGAGAAGACACGCCGAGCTCACTGGTGGCGGCCATGAACGCGGCATTGTACTTCGGGTCAGTGTCCAACCCGAGTGCGCTCACCGACGTTGCCGCGCTTGTACCCACAGACCCAGAGGGCGGGGCTACACGAGCAGCAGATGAACTAGGCGCGGGCCGGGCCGGCGCTGAAGGCGCAGGCAGCGCCGGCTGTGGGGGAAGAGCCAGCTCCCGCGGACCAGGCGAGGAGTCGCCGAAGTCGAGTTCGATATCTGTATCTTTCCCGGGCGTGCGCGGGCGTGGTGCGCGTTCGGGGGACGAAAAATCGCCCTCGAGCGGGCGGTTCAGCATCGACGGTGTGCACTCCGGCCCCGATCGGCCCTTCTTATTCTTGTACTCGTCGTAGGGTATGCGCCGCTTCTCGTGGAGAGCGTTGGCGTCGTGCACGGGCGGTTGTTGGCGCTGGGGATGATGATGGTGGGGGTGTGGGTGGTGATTGTTTCCGCCGCTGACGCCGCCGCCGGCACTGCCGCCGTCGTTGTCACGCCCCCGATCTTCCGGCCGAACATCGCACATTCTCGGCTTCTTCCTGGCATGCTGAGTATCGTCGTTCCGTCGCTCGTCAGGCCGAGGAGCCCGCCTAACGAAATTGTTGTAGTTCGGCTGAGGTTCCCTCCGCCACTGGGGCACAGCTGTAAAAGAATGGAGTCAGCAGGATAGAACAGGATGCACATTTCCGAGCAATACTGACCAGAGTTGTCGTCTTGCCTCGCTTTCCTGCGCTGCTCAGACGCCTGCGCATGCGGGCCTCTGAAGGGAGGACGCCTGCCAGGGAAAGGTCGATTGTTGTAGTCTCTAAAGTCCGGGAACTCGGCCTGGAACGGATTGTGGAACGGATTGCGGGCATTCCGTAAAATGCGATGAGTTTCGAGCGGACGAGCAGTTAAAATTGCTCGAAGCACGTACCTGGGGTCGCGCAATGCTGGTATTAATTGTGTGGCCCTGGATCAGCACGGAGGACGAAGCTTGCTGCATATTTCGCATTTCCAACTGATGCAGCTTTTCCCTGAGAACTTCAATCTCGCCGGTTAAATATTCATTCTTGTGCATTAACCTGTACGCTATCTGGGATGGGTCGTGATCTTGTCGCGACCTAACGCGGTCCTTGAGACTAGTAATCACGTCGGTCAAATAGGAAATTTGGGATTCCATATCCACCATGCGGTTGGCGAGTGGGGATGAAATTTGAGGGTTGGCAGTCGAAGTAGACCCGTGACCGTAATCGGGTTGGCTAGGTGGGGCAGGATACGGTGAAGGATTGGGCATTGAAGACTGAGCAGGAATGCTCAAGTGAGGCTGTACCGGTGCAAACGCCGGGCCTGGTGGAAACGTCGGCGCCATAAAAGGCGACGGAACGGGCGGGCGTGATACTACGTGTGGCGAGACGAGTGGACGAGGTGGTGTGTATGTCGGTCCCGTGGGAACTGAGGATGTATGTGCAGGTGCGGGCGTCGCCACGACGGGAAGAGCTGGAGATACAGGCCTTGGCACTCGAGCTAGCAATGGTGGTGAAGCTGTAGCGACCCCGTGTTCGGCCGCAGGAAGAGGACCAGACCCAGACGCATCACGTGATGAAGTCGGTGCAGGCGCCTCAGGCGAAGATGCTGGAGCAGGCATAGGAGCCTCATTCGCCTGCTCACCTGTAGACTTTCTGCGTTTTTTGAATGCCATACCTTCAAATGGCTTCGATAAGGGGGGTGGGCGCTTCTGTGTACCTTTGAGACAGTGGCGGACGGGCTGATCGCTGTCATTGTCGCCGTCATCGGATGACCCAGAAGAATCCGACTCCTCAATCACGATCACACCGTCCCGCGCCCTCGTCCTTCCGCGCTTAAGTGTTTGAGCAGGTTCCATTGTAGCTGCAGTCGCCGCCGACTTCGGACGTCCAACGCCGACGGTCGGGCGCGGTTTCGACATAAATGTGTTTGTAGAAGCAGCTGGGACCACAATCTTCGTTATCCTCATTTTCGGGGGAGTAGGGTATTCGGAACTGCTTGCGACGGGAGACGAGGTAGCAGGGACTACTGAGGTCTTTCGAAGACGAGACGGTCTAGCTTTCGTCGCCCTGGAATCCCCATTGCCGGGGAATACTGATACCAAAGCCTTAGTAAATGAGACAGCTTTCAATCACAAGTTCTCTTTCTTATTATTGTAGATACAGGGCTTACATCATGAATAGATGCATGCGGGGTGCCCGCTCTCAGCACCGACCTGGGTGTAGAGGAAGCGGGTTCGTCCACTGCTTTGTCCTTTTTCGACGAAAACCTGGCTCTTTGCTCGGCGTTCAAGGTCGGCACCAGAACATACGGAAAAGGCGCCCGAGGTCGGGATTTGGTATCAGTCGAGGACTTGGTCGTGGGCGAAATAACTGGCGGCTTGGGTCTAGATATAATCGTAGATTGCAAGGGCTCCGGAGACACAGAGCGAGAGATCGACGTGGCGGACTCAGAATCGTCGTCCTCACCCAGGACAGCTCCGGTAAAGCCCTCGACGCCGGACCCAGACTCCTCGGATTGCTATAAATGAACCTCGCTCAGCATACAATATTCGAGACACCGGGAGAAGATGAAAGGAAAACACCAGAGGAAATAACCTACCAAGTCCAACTCGCGATACGTCTCATTGTCATACCAGCCCGACTTCCCTTGCTTGCTCAGCGGGATACACGTGCCATACGTCTGTGCGTGCAAAACAAGGCTGACGCGCATGTCGCACGGGCCGCCGGTCTCCTCTGCATTCTGTGCGGCCTGCTGCATGTCCTGATAGCGCACCTTTTTGTCCCCCCTGAGGGTATGCTTGCTGTGCCAAATTTCTTGCGTGTCATCTTTCGCGTACCACTCCAACGCATCGGCGACGTAGAAACCGTCGATGAGGATGTGTCGAAAACAGCGTCCATGGTGGCACTTTTTGCAATTAAGAACCCCCGAGGCGGGGGCAAGGTGCGAGGCTTGCCTTCGGCATGTCATGTCCAATTTCTGTTATTATTCTCATTCGTATCCTTCTTATTTTTACAACTATGAAGAGGACACGCACCTTGAAGCGGCCTGCGACCCTAATGTCCAGAAGCTGACAAGCTGCCGCGAAAATTCCCGGGTGATCGACAACGCGATGTATGGCTCTGCAATTTTTACAATAGAAAGTGAGTAAATACTAATGCTCCAATCTGTCACGAACTTACTGATGCGAGAGAGCAACCACTTTCACAACATTGACGTGCCCCTTCTTTACATAGCCCTCAAAGTTCACCAAGCTCTGCGCCATGTTCTGCGCGCGCAGGAGTACGTCCATGGGGTAACGCTGCACAGGCGTCATAATCAAGCACTGGCACGAGCGACCTTCGACGTAGCAGCCTGGACAAACAGTAAAACTGTCGGTATCCGAGAGAAGACCTCCAGGAGGATGGCCATTGATATCATAAGTGACACATCGCTTGCACTCGAAGAAGCTCTGGAAGATGTCTGCACCGCAGAAGTCGCACGTGAGGCCATCGAGGTACTCTGGCGCGGATGCGGATATTGGAATGCGAGGGACGTTGTCGAGCACAGACGGCGTCGTCTGCGAGACCCGCAGCTCGCACTGCGTCGAGCCCTGGTGCTCCTCCTTCAGGATCTTGTCGAAGACGATGAGAAGCGTACGGACATGCTTGATAAGTAGCGAGTGCTCGTCGGAGAGGGCGATGCGCGTTTCGCATTTCGAAGATGAAGACGATGGAAGGGGACTCTCCCAAGGTGTCGGCGAAGAAAGCGATCTCGAAGACGAAAACGGCGATGATAAGGGTGATTGCGCAGACAGAAGCACGCTTTTCGGCGTGTTTGCGATGAGCTGTTCTTGGGCTTCCTTGAGATCCTCAGTGAATTTCAAAAGGGCACGGTACACCATCGCTTTGATCCGATAGGTTTCAGGTCGACATACCCTTTGTGATTGGAAACATCAACATCAGCATCAACATCACGAACAGATGTCGATGAGAGCAACCGGGTACCTACCGTCTGTAGATCGGAAGCTCGTGGTGAAACGCGATTGAAAGACCTTCAACGGTCATGCGCGACCACGACGTCTTAATCGTCAGGCCGCCGTGGTTGACGACCTGGTGGCAGCTGCGACGCGGGACGAGTACGAGGTCCCCGAGCCGCTGCTCCGCGACGAACACCGCGAACGGCGCGCGTGCAAAGTCCGCAGGTGGCACGACGAGCGCCTCGTGATCAAGCTCCGCGCCTCGCGCATGAAAAAAAGCCGCCGCGCGCGGCGCGTCTGCAGAGCGCGTCATGAACCAGAAGGAGGAGCCTCCTTTCTCTGTGTGGCACATGAGATTCTGGCCCGAGGACGCACAGAGGTCCTTGTGTGCGGCAGTGAATGTGTCGCCGATGCCATGGTAGCACATGAGTGTCTCGACGCGCTCCTGCGATCCTACTTTAATCTTCAAAACACTAACCAAGTAATTAAAGACATACATGTTCTGGGAGTAACTCAAGTACATCCTCTGGGCCACCTGGCTTCAGCATTTCGGGAATGCCGCTGTCCATAAGCCAGGAGCGCCACTCCGGGGGACAGACCGCGTCCTTCCCATACAACCTTTCTGTTTCTAATATCACAAAAGGCAAATTGATTCCAATAATCAGATCAGAGTAATCATTCGGACATACCGCCCTCCGATGCATATCTCGGTGCAGCTCTACTCTTCTCGACGAACTCCTTAAACGGGAGCTCCTTGTCCTTGCGGGAAACGCAGTCCCTTACCGCAATCCCTAAACGAATTAGAAATGAGCGAAGAAAATTAGTTTTTTGATTCAGAAGCACGAGAAAAGAACGCACGCTCGTCGCCGTGTTCGAGCAGCCATTCAAAGCTGAACAGTCCATCGCGCGGCCAGTGCGGGGTCTTGTCCCAACCTTCGATGATCAGCGGCATCCCAGATGCCTCGTGCTCCCTAATTATCTTTTCCAGACGCACTGCGCTCTGAAGCGCAGAGACGCGCGGGACGCGCTGCATGCGCGCGCCGAGCGCGAGCAGGCCGTCGAGCGTCCACCCTTCCGTCGTCGTCGGTGGCGGTGCCGCGAGGGTGGCACCGAAGGCCTTCGTTTCGGACGGCCGCGCCTTCATCGTGAGTTTCGCGGACGGGTGGTGGCAGACGGCTGCAGCGCCGCAACCATTGCGTGTCGAGCTCGAGCTCGCCGCCCGAGCGGGCGTGAGTGGGCGTGACGACAACGTGAGTGGTGACGGAGTCACGGGCGGCGCGCCGGGGACCTCGGACTGTATGCGCATCGGAGACGACGAGCTCGACGAGGGCTCGCCGACGACAACAGCGGTCGCAGACTCGCACATCGCGATTGCCATGATGGGGGAGGTAATGAAGAAACAAAGCCGGACGGGCAAGCTATCAGCTCGCGTTTTTCAAAGGCGTCTAGGGCCTCTGAGGCTGCACGGCCATGCTTCAGTGATTAACCCAGCTTCCTGTTCTGGGTAGTGCATATACTTATGAATGATCGAAGGAACTCGGAAGTGCTTCACGTCGCCCAGGGCAATTTCGAGAACAGCATGAGAACAAGAGCACTGCACATGAGATCGCAACGTGTAGACCCTATGTAGACGCCCGTCGATTATCGCTCGATACGAGGGGATTTGGAAGATAAAAGAATCATCGATTTATTCCTTTTTTCGCATGGGTACATAACGGGAATTACTGCAGGCAATTTGGTCTAGTTTGTCCTGAGGTACAAATAGTAGAGCGCACATACAGACATACAGGGAAAACACTCGCCAACAACAGAAGACTGCACAGGCCGCACAGATAGAAGTCAAGAGACACAGGAATAAATAACCCAGAAGAGCGAGATGCACGACAGCGTGGACCATCAAAGTTTGATTCGTCCAATACAGAGCCCGTTAGACGCTGAGACTTCAAGCTAGGCGTGAGTGAAGCCCTTGGTGACTCCCTAGCCCCTTGTCGGGCCTGGTGCAGGATGCGAGCCAATCGACGGCACGAAGCGATTTGCATGGCCTGATGACGTCGCATTCATCGACGGCGTGGATGGCACGAATCGGCGTGACGCGGTCGTTGGCGTAGACGGCACGAAGTAACGCCCTGGCCCTGCTGAGGCCGGAGCCAAGGAAGGGACAAACCGGTGCGGCGGCGCCTGGTCAATAAATTGCAGCTGACCCTGGGCGTACACGTTCTGGTCGTCTTCCAAGACAGTGAAATGGCTAGAAGGCGTCTGTGAGTGGAGTTGTGTCGAGCTGCGGACGGCCGGGGGCTGGGGCATCCTCATTACCCGTTGTTGCTGCTGCCCGAAGGCGAGCGGGTTTGACGGACCTGTCAAACGGGAACAGGAGAGTCGTATGAAGGAACGAGCGTGTTCAACGCATGTCACCGGCGCTCACCCTGGTTCGCTTCTACGGAAATTCGTGGAGTCGCGGCACGCTGCATCTGGCGGCCTTGCACAAGGCCTTGTTGCTGGCGGGCGTAAGCCGGTGTGGGTGGAGGAGGCATAAGTCGCCGGTCGTTCTGGGTCTGCATCTGCCGCGTGGGGGCTTGCTGCGCGTGCGAGAGCACCTGCGGCATCTGCATATGCGCCGCCTGCGGCGGATCATATGCGTATTGCCTAGAAGACCGAAGTAAGGAGCGAAAGAGACGTTGACGGCCAAGGAGATGTAAGGAAAGAGCCAGTTCAACGGTAAACAGACATGAAAGTAAGGAAGGCAGGGAACAAGTTTGAAGGTAAAGAATCGGAGACGGAGAAGATATAAGCGGAGCCCGAAGAATGAAATGAAACAACCCACTTCGAGAACGTACTCGAGCCAGGTCTGTCCGTCCGCACCTGCTGCCCGCTCCTCGCGCCGTCTGTGCCACCCGGCTTCACGAACGACGGAGGTGGGTCGTGGTCCGGCGGAAGTGTGATGCGGGGCGGGCCTAGCGGGGTGCGTATCGACCTCGGGCTAGATGTGGCCCTTAAATAGTCCAGCCCACATGAGATCCTCTGGCTTAGAGGGCGTAAGAGACGCATACATACACTCGTGGGTCCACCATGCGCCGCTTCCGTTCGCGTTGACGGCCTGGCCCGGTTCCTGCGGCACAGCCCGCCCGCTGCACAGCTGCTCGTTCTCGCGCTTCAGGGCTTCATAATCTCTAAAAACGCGACGAAGTAGGAGTCGCCTCCGATTGTTCATAGAGATACGGAAGGGACACGCACTGCTTGAACGCCCTCACCGCGGCGACCTCGCCCTTCAGGCGTTGAATGAGCGACTCGAAGCGTACGCTACGGCTCTTGTAGTACCGTATTTCAGCTGCCATGCTCTCATGTTGGAACTACGCGTCAACATCAGAATTTAATTTCCTTTTATACACGAGTAGACGATGGAACCTTGGCAGCCTGCGCGAGCGCGTCCATCCCATACGGGACCGAGCGAAACCAATCCGACATCGGCGGGGGCATCTTCGTAACAGGTCGACGGTCCGTTCACCGCTGGTCAGACTTCATTTTCTGGCAACTGTAATTTTTTGTTACCTCTTTCTGCAGCGGCATGAGCTCGATCCCTAGCGCGCTACAGACCGGACAGCTTTGGTCTGCATCTATTTCACGCATGCGCAGTAAGTACGCAAGATCACAGC
>JAJOHG010000217.1:0-43753 GCA_021029095.1 Phellopilus nigrolimitatus
CGGTAGACATTGTTGTACAAGATGCATTGGCAACGCTCGTTGTTGTTGCCGTTGTCGCCGTCCTCGAAGTATCAATGCCGACGTCGGCGTCGTCGCGGTCGTCGACGCGGTCAGTTGTCTGTAGTCACTTTCCGAGAGTAGCGTGACGTTATGCGTTAGCTGTCATTACATAACACATCGGAGGTCCATTTGAAAAACTCACGCCGTACCATGTCGATGACAGCTGTACTTTGACAGGTTCCTTCAACATAGCGGCATTCGAGGGGATCTGAGGTTGAAGCATGAAACTTACTCGAACTGCACCTGGCTCATGAAAAATCAAAACTACCAGAGCACAATTCAATTCTGCTCGTAACATCTTTCTCTGAACGAGACTTCAACTGATCAAAACGACTCGTATGACACAATTTAGTCGCCCAGTAGGCTGTTTACAAATTGCTTCTTATCTTAGGAGAAATACAGGCTCCTTGGCACGGCTCGGTGAACTCGGGGTTGTAGCAAGGTACATACATGCTGTCCACAATCGGACAGAGGAGTGTTCCGAGTAGTGTCTGATGTTTTGGTCGCAGCGCCCTCATCACAAGCCGGCCCTCGGAAAGACTCCTAGGAAAGGCGGAATGTGTTGCATTGCTACGAAGTTACCCAAGTTTGAGCAAATGAATGATATATACAACTTTGTGATTGGCGAAGACACAGAGCGCTGGTGATCGAAACTCCCTGCATGATTAATCGTCCTCCCATTACAGCTAATTGAGAAATCGTAGGCGGATTGCATTTTTTCTCTACAGTAGGTTGCTTAGAAACGCAATATAGTTTATTACTCTGAATCTGGCATTACTTCCTGATTTAGATAGAGAGCCGGCCTATGCGTGACTTGTGTGTGATGCATGTCGGTGTCCTCCTGCATCGTCATGGGACGCTACCATTTCATCCACCTAGAGATGTGTTTCGATATCTCACAAAACTATATTATTGCTCTCTTTTATATGTAGAATATATATCCCATCTCCAGGAAGACAGTGAATAGTGAATAAACCAAATCAATGCTGACTTTATCTCTGTGCAATTGTGCAACCAATATTGAGAGGTGACTCGTCGGCGAGTTGGCGACGAGACTGAGGCAGCGCAACACCGACACCGAAATGTGTCACACAAGTGTCACAGATCATGGGCCGGCTCGCAGTCCAAGCTGGGAAGTGCTACCGGTCTCGGAGTAATAAAACTATATTGCGTTTCTAAGCAACCTACTGTAGAGAAAAAATGCAATCCGCCTACGATTTCTCAATTAGCTGTAACGTAGGGCTTATCAGCGCTCGCTGTCCGTACGCTGAAGTTCTGTTGAAACTTGTTCTTCAGTGTCAGTATGGAAATATTTGTATAATTTCTGTTGAGTTTGCAATGACTCATGCTCTGGGATAGTTGACTTGCCTTCTCCCGCAGAGTTGAGCACCATTTCCGCTCCATCATGCATCATGACCTGCATTTGAAATGTTTCGTTGCGACGATCTTCATTTACTTAATTTAGTTTAGATGTTCCACGAAAGCATCAACGATTCTTCAGAAATTACTGTCCCGAAAGCGGCAACGACCCACGTACAGCAACGACTCGTCGGCCTCATAGCAGCTTTACAATTCACCACTTCTCTCCACATTTTTTAACATAAACTCATAAGGTATGCTGCTATCTGTATATAAAATTTGGTTTAGAAATATCTACTTTCTGATGAGGGAAAAATGAAATACTGCACAAAAGTTCGATGATTTCTTATTTTGGAAACTGCATGTGCTCAGCCTTCGAGTTTGAGAGACGATAGCTCGAGCAAAACTTAAGCAATCATGTCGATTTTTGCTGCGATAGAGGCACTTACATCTACAGAAAAACTTTCAGCCTTTATCTTCTTTTCCTGAAGTGAATTTGCGGCTTTATTTGCATACAAAGATGCCATTGTCCTAAGATCTGAGCCTTTGATAGCTAGCAGTGGATTGCCTGATATCTCAATACCGGTAGGTTGTCCGAGCTTGAGACTTTCAGCATATAAGTTATGCATACTATAGACTACACTTTGATTTTATCATATTTTTGGGGCTTCTAGAAGAAGTCAGGAGAGCCCATGTCTTCTCTTGTACTGAAAAGCAATGTCTCAGAAGACCGGTTTTCCCTGACTTGTCAATCACAATTGGTGGCCTTCGCTTTTGATAAATTGAGAGATTAAGATGCTAACTTAAATTTAGAAAAAGATTGGAAGTGATCGGCTTTCATGTGGTCTCTGGAGAGCTCATTTTCATCGGCATGTTTTGGCTTCTTCGTGCTGATTTGTCACTCAAGTTCACACCTCCATGCGACACACTTTCTTTCATATTGCAAGTTATTTCTTTTTTGTGAAATGAGTACTGGGTTCTCCTGTTGCAGCTATTCTAGGATTCGATGAAATAATACACAAAGTAGCTAATCGCTATTGCCCACCAATGATGTCGCAGTACTTTTCATTACAGTCAATTTGAGACGGCAATGTACAATGTCATATCACGACGTAGCTTGGGGTAACTCGACAGAAATAATGCTCCAGGTTGAGCGTGTAGCCAGGAAAAGGATAACAGGAGATCCCAATGTTTATGTCATACACACGTTTCCCAACGTACATGAATCATGGAGTCTAGGCACGGAAAATTCAATGCTAATTACAGTGGATGTGTTGGCATTGGTCAAAGCGAGTGTGTTGCGTTGATAGCATTGGTAGATCGATGTTCCTCTACGGCGGTGGGCCTGAGGATAATCAGATGTCGCGGCGTCGAAAAACAACGAATCAATCGACACCGGGGAAAAGGGAAGAATTGGAGACGGGTTGAAAGAGCTGAAATCATCGTCGCAATCGTCCGCACCTTCAGGGCTATCGGTTGCGCGATCGATTCTGCTCGGTCCAGCCACTGGAGGGGGTGTCGGAAGGCGCTATGAGGAACTGATTTTCGTTCTGCACACAGGGCACGTTCTTACAGAATGGAGCCATTGTTGTTAGATTAAGATATCCAGACGATGAGCGTAGTCCACAGATGAAGAGAAGAAATTTGGCTGACCTCAAGACATTCTTTGTGACACCAGTGATTGCACGGCTCAGCTTTAAGTACAGGATCGACATCCTTATACTGCGGCCAAAAGGTCAATCATGGTGACTTAAGTAAAAATGATAATATTACAGACGTCGTCAAGACAGATAGGGCAGCGAGAGTCGCTTTCAGCAGTCTGCCAATCCTTATAGAGGCCAGTGGGTAACACAGAGATAATGTGTGCGGGTGCAGCACGAGGTTTCGCATCGCCCAAAATTGCAGCGAGTGCGATCAAGATCTCGTCATATGTGTCGAAGTCCTCGTCACGCTGCATCAATATTAGTGTTAGGGCCTGAATGCGCGAGCCGTGTCGAATTACTACTGACCATAAAGTCGCCCAGATTCCTCAAGTTGGGTCTACGTCCAAGCCTCAAAGAGAACGAGCGCGTTGGGTTATCTTCGTCGTGTCTTCCGGTTTTCGCCCGCTGCCGCACACGCTGGCGGCCGGCCGCGATCATTGCAAACCAATCATGATTGACGATGCCGCCGGAAGCAGTGTCTCCCCAGAACCTTGACGCCCAAACCGGCCCCTGTGCCCCGCCCGCAGTTCGGAGGCGCGTTGTCCGCATCTTCCGGTTGGTGCGAAGAGTGCTGGCGCCACAGTGCAGCGCCTACGGAACGAGTCCATGAACGAGTGTCCGGAAGGACGCGCCTCCACATCTTCGTCCGCGATGTCGCCCCACCGCACGTGTGTGTCGATTCTTGGAGGCTACGGACGCTCGCGCTCACGGTCGTATGCACTGGTGAACTGCTGGCGGGGTGTAGTAGACAAACCGTTGATGCCCAATACGTTCATAGCATGCTGGAAGCCATGCGAGCGACCTAATGCCGCTGCTGCGGGTTCGCGCTCCGCGTCGTGTGCCTGTGTCCGGCGGGCCTGAACGGATTGCAATAGCATCGCGCGCTGCAGCGTAATGTCTTTCCTCTGCGTGCTGCGTCTGGTCCACACTGGCTCGTAGCAGGTAATTACCCTAGACACATCTTGCAGTAAAACAGACCAAATGCCTCGAGCCTGCCTCCTGAAAGCAAGCGCGCAATGTTCTCGGTATGACGAGGCAGCGCAGACATCATCTACTGGATTTGAAGGATGTGGCATGTGTATGCATGCGAGACTCGAGTTAGTTCCCATGAAATAGGTCCTAGCTGAGTGTGTTCAAGGTGTGCGGCTGTATGATCATAGAAACCCATTACACGTCATGAAATCGAGCGAGACGATGGTGGAGATAAGACAAAAAAAGGTAAATTTCGAAGATTTCCCACGGGTGGGTCGTTGTCGGCAAATTAATCAAAATCGACTTTTGTCAGAAATAAATTCATAGCACATCCGTCTTACGGCTTTTATTTTATTTTGTTTACACGGGCATGTAGCCAAGACAATTGTCTTTCCATTGCACGTAAAATCATAAGCTATTGTGGAATATTGAGTTTTCAATGCTTTGCAAAAGCTAGGTTGAGTCGTTGCCGTTTTTAGGACAGTATATGTCACATATGTATATGCAGTTGAACAATGCACACATATTTCGCTCTTCTACTCCTTACATGTAATGTTCAATATCCCATCAACCTACAGCTAATTCTGCTCTGGACGTTTAAGCTTCACCGGGTTTGAATTTCGTGGGGACGATCTCGATCCAGTACCTATGGAATGACCATGACCGAATTCAGATACATGACTGTACGCATGTGTTAATCACTCACCCATCAGGGTCCTTGATGAAGGCGATATGCTTCATGGTGCCGTCAGTGAGCCTCTTCTGGAAAGGTACACCGAGTTGCTCGAAGCGCGCGCAGGTTGCCTGAATGTCATCGCACGAGATCGCGATGTGCCCGAACCCGCGGCCCGGTTCGCTGTTCCCATTTGCGTACCCTTTGAATTCGGGGTCGGTCTCCGTGCCATGGTTGTGCGTGAGTTCAAGAATACCTGGATTCAAGGCGCATGAGAAAATTAAGATGTTGTGGGTTAGCCTATGTAGGAGGTGCGATAAATTGCAGTGGTGTATGCGCGCACCTTCGCGCGAGGTACGCTTCTCCTTCTGCGCTTCAAGCGGTTCTGCGCCGTTCGAGTGGTCGAATGCGAGAAAGTAGAGCGTGAAACTGGAGCGCTCAAGCTCTGGCAGGCAATGAACGATCGTGAGATGATGTATGCAGAATCGTGGGTGGACAATCACGCACTGTCCAAAAGTTCCATGCCCAAAACCTTCATACATCGAGCATGGACGAAGTAAGCTGAGGCGGTTCAAACGAATGTGATATCGATTCCAGCGCTTACTTCCTTGTAGAACTTGAGAGAGACATTCGGGTCCTTAACACGAAGCATTGTGTGGTTGAACTATTGCGCAAACGTGAGTATATGCTCTATAAACCATAGGAACCAACACATTCCGACCTTAAAACTTGCAGTTTCAGCGTTGCGAGCCATGTTTCGAGAGATAACGAGTCTGGGTGCAAGGGTTGCGAGGTATTTGTATGCGAACGTGGTGGAGAAAGGGATAGTCCGAAGGACACTCGACGGAGGTATTATTTCGTCAGTAAGTACAGTCATGTGACATAAGTTTATTCCGGGGTGTGGCAATCATGAACTCATCGAAATTTGTTTGCTTCATTACTCCACAAATACAAAATAAATTATCAATCCAACACTTGGTGGTTCCTCCTTTGACCTCTATTATCTGCTCCACATGTCTAGGCATGCTAGAAACAAGAGAATTGATTATTTTAGTGTCAATCTTTTCACATTCCTCCAAAAGTGCCCTCTTCAATTCTTTCTTGTTCTGGAATGTTTCTGGTCTTTTTCTGGTTGGGATTTTTGTCAGATACCAAAGATTTCCACTGGGGTTGATGTCTAATGGTTGAGCTGGGTGGGGAAATGTCTCCAGGAAATTGCTGTCCCTGATTGTTTTCACTGCATCGAATCTGTGAACTGATGCCCCATCTTCCATGCCCTTTACAAACCACATCTCTGCATAAAACTCCACATAAATGCCCCAGAGGGGTCCTGTTATGATCAGCTCCACATAACCATTGCTCTTTTGGCTATCCTTGGGCATAAAAATGAGTGGGCCTGCTTGTTATTTGCAATGCACCCTCAAATCATAGCTCTCAACATTCCTGACCTAACAGTGGCTGCCAGGCACTTCTTTTCAAGCTCTGCCTTGAAGTGTTTCCATACTAGAGGGATACTGTAGCTCTTCCAAAGCTTTACTAGTGATATTACTGCCCAGATGACTCTGTGCCATTCCTCCTTTCCATGGGGTAAAATTGTGGTTATTTGAGCAAGCCATTTCTTTCTATGCTTGTCACTCAGGGTGGGGTTTTTTGCATGCATAGTGTGAATATATGCACAAGTAACAATGTTAATCCCTCTGGATAGTCCTGGGGGCTGCTGGGGAGGAGAGGCTGATGTTGGAGTTATGAGTGTTGTCGACAAGTGTTTGGCATCTGTTGCCATCAAGTGACCACTTAAAATTATGCAAACCCCTGTTCTTAATTTTGTTCAGACATACACTCCTGGGTATGTCATTGACGTGGCCTCAATTATGGTAGTTCTGGAGAACCTGACAGACAGTCAAATCAGAGTGTTGGACAGTTTAGCAATTTAAGGCTGAGTTAGATAAGAATTGGCTAAATTAACTACAGCATGACAATCAGACGGAGTGAAGTAACATTCTCCAAGTTGTTTGGGCATGATTGAATCAGCAGTTGTTGTGATATGAGGCAAAGTTGTCGTATTGAGGCATGAGAACCGGAATAAACTTATGTCACATGACTGTACATGCTGCGTGTATTACTCATAATTCGCACGGCTGCTAAATCAGTCATGTACAGCGTAATGACGTAACTTAGAAGTCGAATTTGAGGACGCGAACTTCAAGCGTGGAGCGGCGTCTTTCTTCCCTCGCTATTTTCGCGTTGTTGTCGTCGTTGTCGTCGTTGTCATCGTCGTCGTCGTACACGGCTGCGGCCACCTTGGTCCAGCATGTCGAGCTCCTCATCTCCCTCCCAGTACCGCACAGTCGGCATTATTCTTGCAGTTGGTTCGGGTCTGCTCATTGGAACGTCTTTCGTCTTCAAGAAGAAAGGGCTATTGAAGTCACAAGCAGGTCATGCAGCGGGCGAGGGTGTCCGGTACTTGAAGTCGGTAAGCATAACAACTATCCTTCACATACTTTTGCTCATTTCATTTTCAGCCTATGTGGTGGACAGGGATGACAAGTAAGGATAAATTCAGTGATTTTGTTTCTTCCGCCGTCGGCTGACGCCACATGCAGTGATGATCTGCGGCGAACTTTGCAATTTCGGAGGTGTGCTTTCGTGACTATTCTTCTGAAATGCTTTCTGACTTTTTAAAAAGCATATGCATTCGTTGAAGCTATAGTCGTCGTATGTTTTCTCCCGTCAATTGCAACTTCTTTCTAGTTTTTTTAATTGTTGGACAGACCCCACTCGGCGCACTCTCAGTCGTTATATCTGCGATTCTGTCGCATCTCATCTTGAAGGAAAAGCTTACGATCTTTGGTTGGATTGGCTGCACGCAATGTATATTAGGCGCCATTATCATTGCTCTCAATGGTCCAGAAGAACAATCGGTTTCTACTATTGATGCGTTCAAAGACCTCTTCCTTGCCCCTTGGTTTCTCGCATATGGCGGAGTATGCATCGCTGTTGCCCTAACCATTGTTTTCTTCGTTGCGCCGAAGTATGGCACAAAGAGCATGATTTGGTACATCCTTGTCTGCTCGCTCATAGGTGGCATCAGCGTCAGTTGTACGCAAGGGTTGGGAGCTTGTATATTGACAAGCATCAGAGGGGAGAACCAGGTTAGTCTCCGTTGATACTGTATTTCCTATACTGTTTACATTTTTCTTCTACCTAGTTCAAGAACTGGTTTATCTACTTCCTTATGTTCTTCGTTGTCTGCACTCTCTGTGAGTCAAGTATAGAAATGTTTCTTTCTGATTTCATCTTATTTGATATATGGACAGTGACAGAAATTTATTATTTGAACGTTGCATTGGCATTGTTCAATACAGCAATGGGTCAGTCAAATATATAAATTTTATTATTCACAGCTGACAATCTTGCAGTCACCCCCACATATTACGTGCTCTTTACATTTTTCACTCTCGTCACATCGGTCATCCTATACCAAGGCCTCAAGGCCGCTGCCTCCACGATCGTCACCATTGCGCTCGCCTTCCTCGTCATCTGTTCGGGAATATTTATACTTCAGATGTCGAAGATCGACCCGCGGCACCTCACGAAACTCGATCGCAAGACGACCATGCTCCTCCAGGCGGCGCGTGAGGAGATCAGGCCGGCCGGTGCGGATGGCTCCGACAACGAGCCCGATTCGGAGAAGCTTATCGAAGCGACGGAGGAGCCTGGCATGGACGCACTTGCAGGCCGCTTCGGCGGCATCGGCGGGAGCATCGTGCGCGCCCGCCGCCGCGCGACCATCCAGACAAATCAGAAGTACCGCAAGAGCCGGCGGCGCGTGGACACCACCGCATCCGCACCAGGTCCGAGCCTCACACGCCCAAGCACGCAGAGCAGATTCTCGGATGCGTCTACCGGGATGGACAGCGTGCACGCACGCCAGCTGCATGAGCTGTGGCGGGAGGAGCGGGAGGGGAAGCGCGACCCAGGCGATGGAGCATACGTGCAAGTCGTGCCCGCGGACATGCGCGCGGAGAACGGAAAGCTCGACAGGTGGCGCTCGGTTAACGGGCTACCGTTTCCCTCTGGCAAGGCTAGCAAGGGACACATCCTCTCGGACGAACCGCTTGTTTCCTCTCCAGTCGGAACTCCTACAGGCGAGCTTCATAGTTCTTACAGCGTGCATTTCTGCGATCAGCCTATACCGCGTGGATGCACATCGCCGGTGCAGGACATCAACGCCGCGTCCCGCCGTTCTAGTACTAGCACCGGCTCACATACGGTGGTACTACCCGCGTCCCCGTCGCCTGCGCTCGTTCCGACGTCGAACACGTCGCTGCCGAGTCTGCATCTCACAACGCCTTCTCTGCAAATTCCTGCTGTAAATCCACTTTCTCGCGGGCCTTCCATTGTTTCATCTTCAATTGACTCGTGTCCCTCGCCGATTCTGGAGAGTGTCGGCCAGGGAAAGGAGCACGAGTCTCATTGACTGCGCTAATTGTTTGTTTCTTCTTGTGAACTTCTCTGGATCTCACATGTAACCTATACACTGATACCATTTTGTATTGTACCTTGTCGACATACTCATGTAACTTACGAGTAAAAGTTAATTGACACGTCTTTCCTGAGGTCCTGCCGTGTGTTAAGTATTGTTGGCGAAGAATATTTCGTTTCATGGATTTCACCAGAGGCGCTAGCCTGATAATGCCGGGCCGGGAGGGAGGGGGGGGGGGGGGGGGGGGGGGGGGACGAGGTCGTTCAGCTATTGCGAACAGTTCTTCGACGACGTGAATCGTCCTTCAGCTGGCACGACGTGTGTTTGCACCACTTTGGGTTGCATTGGCAACTTTTTTCCATTTGCGCGCGCCGGCAAGGGCGCTGTAATGCTTATACCGCAGGAAAAGGAGTCAGATTGCAAAAAAAAAAGAATCGTCACCTGAGCGATTCGAACACTCGCGTGCAAAGCACAACCGCTAACGATCCAGTCTTTGGTAGCAGGCGATCCCGTTAACCACTCCGGCAAAGTGACTAACAAATTCGGAGGGTCTCGTTTTCTCACACGTCCAGAGCATCAAAATAAAGATTCATACCACAAGAATGAAACCGCACGCGACTACTACTGGAACACAGTTGATCACTGTTGTGCTGCCCCCAACAAGCCTCAACAATCTGTCACTGGATGTTTGTAGTACTTAGGCATGAGAACCCTGAGTGCACAGAAAACATGCAACCACAACATCAGACAAGTAAATGGGAAGACAACTCTTATATTATTGATCAAGTCACACAAAAACTACATAATAAAACCCCTCATGAGTCATCTAATGACCTCTCAGCAACGGCTTCATCGAGGTCAGAAGTTAGTGTAGCTCCAAAAATTGCTGAAAGCCGAAGCGATCAGACGAGTTCGGATGTGTAATTTGCAATCAGCAAAAGACTGTGCCTCGGTAAAAACCTCACTGGCGACAGTACATGCCCGAGCACAAGAGATAAGGAACACAATTTGCTGACTCGCGCATTTTGTACACGATTAGTGGCGCACGGACCACGGCTCGCTTATGGAGTCAGTGAGCCTTGATAGACTTATCGACATGAGTCACTAAGTTAGTATTCCAAAGTCAGTATTGGGTGTGTACTTTTGAGTCGCACGGCTGTCTTCAGCACTTTCTTCAGGCTCCGTAAGGATGATGATCGAGGGAGTTTCACTTCTTTGACCTTAGCTTTGCCCCTTCCACGCTTCGTTGACTCCTTCCTCTTCTCAAGTGTGTCCGAAGGGCGCATTCATTTTCGTCCCAGTCCGATTGACGCGTCTCCTCATAGTACCCGCAGTCAGAACTGTCAGAGGAATCGCAATATTCAGAATCCGACTCCTGCACGGAGTTGCGAGGCCTTCTCGCACTTCTCGCCATAATCCCGTGCTAAGTAGAGGGTTTTTCAAGGTCTATGTGAGATCTTGTTCCCGTGTTCGGCGGAAGAAGCGCACTAACTTGGGGTGGGCGCTAAATAGCTGAGTGCAAACCTTTAAATCCTTATATAAAATAAAATAAAATCCGAAATTAGCAACAGCCATGTCTTCTGCCGTGTTGCCACCGCAGAGCCACAAATTCATCTTGATTCTGAACTCATGAAACGGTATGTCGGTGATCTCGGACGTCGATGCAGACATAAGTTCTGCGTTCAGAAATTTGCCCTATAACCAAGGCCATATCGTCGACGAGAACATACCCTTGACCATATGTCCCTTGACACCAATATTCAGATTTCGAGGTCTCGAGTCGCTATCATCACGGGCGCGGCGGGAGATCTTGGACGTGCTATCGCGTTGCGTCTCGCATCTGACGGCTTTCTCCTCGCTCTGACAGACCTTCCGGAGCGCGAAACAGATCTCGTCTCGTTAGTCGCCGAAATTGATAAAGCTCAGATCGCCTCAAAGGCCGATGTATTATATGTAACTGGTGATATATCCGTGGAAGCAGACGTACAGCGCATCGTAGATGCGACGGTTGAGAAGTTCGGGAATCTCGATGTTGTACGTCTAAGCTGCCCTTTTCAATCCAATTATTTACTATACTTATGACCTGAGGTCTAAAAAAGATGGTGTCGAATGCCGCGATCTTCAAAAGCTTATCTATCGATGCCAGTAAGCTTCGTGAAGACCATTTTCATCCAGCATTGATCTGACAAACTTTACCAGTGGATTCAGAGACTTGGGATAAAATCTTTTCTGTGAATGTCCGCGGTATGATGCTCTGCTACAAGTGGGCCGCGAAACAGATGGTCAAGCAGGGAAGAGGCGGAAAGCTCATCGGTGATTTAGAGCAGGCTATCAATTCTCAAATATTCTCAAAACTGACTCCGTCGTTTTCGTAGGCGGCTGCTCTGTTGCTGGGCTTACCGGTATGTGCTGTTGACTCCATAGGCGCCGGCATGCCTTCTTATACAGGCATTCCAGGTGCACCGCTCTGTTCTGCGTATTGCGCCAGCAAATTCGCCGTTCGAGGTTTGACTCAGACGGCAGGTGAGCCGCTCAAAGCCTTATACAAGCCTTCCGATGATTTTGTTTTCTCTTCAGCCATGGAGTACGCTTCAAAGGGTATAACCGCGAACGCCTACGCACCTGGCTTCATCGGGGGCACTAGAATGTGTGAGCAACAAACAAACACGCATGCTCATATATCGTTGGTTCTCTTACAGCGTGATTTTAGTTGGTGAACTCCGCGACCAAGCCGAAGAACTGATGGGAATTCCTCAGGGAGGGTTTGAACAATATGTATGCCTTAGTTTGGATTCCTCCCCGAAGACGAAAACAGATCGACTGACTTGAAAACATGTCACTAGGCGACAACTCACACGATCAAGCTCGGAAAGCTCGGCAGACCAGAGGACATCGCATGTCTGGTTTCATTCCTGGCATCGAAGGGCTCAGCATACATCACAGGTGGGAAAGGCTTGACTTTTATTTCTCTATGCCACGTTCGCTGACCGCGCGCACAGGCCAAACGTACTCGTGCGATGGAGGTATGCATATTGCCTAATAGCATATACATGCAAATCTTCATGTAGGATACATATTTTAATAAAATGATTCCATTATACTTCCACTGTGCGTGTAGCAACACATGACAAGTGTTGAAAAAGCACCACCAGTCTGATACACGGCATCCAGCTATCCTGCTGCAAACTGCAGAGCTGTGCATGCACAAAGTAGATTCGGATGAATTCACCCTCCTGACGAAGAAGCGGAGCGAGTCGATGCACCAAGTGTACAAACTCTGAAGAAGAGCAACTGGTAGTTTTCGGAAGCCTTCGGTATTCGCTGATGAATAGTCATTGAGATGTGCAACGCATCTGAAGCGCCGACTCTGCAAAACTTTGATCAGTATCCTAGATATGACCGACAAAGTGATCGAAATACATACTAAGCTCGGCTCATCTCAACTGAAGAATTGCAGACCTCTCACGAGACGGTCAACACTCGCACGAAAGTACTCGTTATCGATTCCTTGATCACGCGAGTCCATTGGCATGAGCGGGTTGCGTACGACGTACTCGAGAAACGGGCCGGCGTAGATTTGTCGCAGCGCGAAGCGTACGGCTGACGCGTCTGCCTTAGGATCGGAAAGGAGCACGAACTTGTACAGCGTTGGTGTCTCATAGAGGTGCATCTTATACGCTGATGTGCGGTACGAAGTGAAGCTCTCGTCACTAGAGAACAAGCGATCAGTATATCAGAAGGAGAGAAAGGTATACACTCACCGTTTAGACAGTTTTTTCATCAAATTCCTCAACGACAGAATCACACCATAAACCAACTTCGCTTCCTCATCGAATGACAACGCGCTGCCTTGCGAAGGAGGTGGCATTTGCGTGTTCGCATTGCCTGGCCCTGGCGGCTTAGTATATTCCGGTTCTTCATTGACAGCGACCACGATCCCTGAGCTCGACAACAGCGTGTTTCTGGGACTGCTGAATGTTGATATCGGCATTTGCGTGCCGTCCGCAGTAGGTGATTGGTAGGATACGGCGCGAGAGACGGCGGGCAGAAGCGCATCCTTTCCTGCGGGCTTTGGCCGTTTCGTGCGATGCCAGTCGTGGTAGTAGATACACGTACAATGTCTACGAAAAAGTCATGGTTATTTACGCGTCGGTGTCACAAGAAAATGCGAAGGTATACCTGTCAAAGACGTAGAGGCTGTAGACCGTCATCTCAAGATTGCGGCAAGAGGTCAAGCAGCACTTCCATTTACATCAACGGTCTTGTGAGTCCACGCCGATCGTTCAAGAATCGAGAGAACAACAAAAACGAATTGTTCGATAGCATCCAGCAACTGCAACAGATATCACAGACTAAATTACAAAAATGAATGAGAGGGAGGAAAAGAAAAATTAGGTGGAGATAAAAATATAATCGAATATCGAATATCCATGTACCCTCCTCTATGAGCCCTCTAAATCTGTCAGCTCAGATTCCGAATCCATAGCCATAGCTTTAACGGCCGCCTTTTTGGCAGCAGACGACTTTGTACCATTGACAGCAGGTGGTGCCTGTCCGTCACCAGGCTCCTTCCTTTCTTCCTCCTCGAACTGCTTTCGCAGCGTGTCCATCAAGCTCGTCCGCATGATCTTCTCCGTCTTCTCCTCCCCACCCCCAGCGCCAGATTCATCTGCGTCGCCGGCAACCGCCTCATCGAGAGCAAGTTTCGTCTCTCCAAGCCGGAGCATATCCTCCTCGATCGTCCCGCGTGAAATGAGCTTGACAATCTCGACATCCCGCTTCTGGCCAATTCGGTATGCACGATCTGCAGCCTGCCGATCATTATGCGGATTGAAGTCTTGGTCGAAGAGTATCACAACGGATGCAGCAGTAAGGTTGATACCCATGCCGCCTGCTTTCGTCGAGAGAAGGAAGACAGGGATGGATTGGTCTTCGGTGAACTCGTCGACAAGACCTTGTCGAACGTCGACGGCCGTCGAACCCGTCAGGACAAGGTGTTTGATGGACCTCTGCTTGAGAATAACTTGCAGAATGTCGAGAATTTGGGTAAACTATAGGTCGAAGCAAATGTATTAGCGCAATGACTACGGCTGAGATTTATGCAACAAACCTGAGAGAAGATTAAGCATTTCCTATCCTCCGCTTTGTAACGCTCCAAAAGTTCAAGCATGGCCTTGACTTTACCGGCCTCAACATAACAGCTCTCATCCAATAAGAACTTCCGTGTAGACTGTGATGAAGAGTTTCAATATGATATACTTCCTCGAAGTCTCATAGGATAGAGCGAACGAGCCTTGTACGTCCTGCAGAATGCCTGGAGCTCCGCGTCTGTCATGACTTCCATGTCCTCGTTCACGTATTCAAAAATGGCACCGCGCTTTTTGAAATCCGGCTCTTTCAGAAGCACGCGCGTCATGGACGCCAACGTCGAATCCGTGAACTGTGTGCGGAAGAGCATCGGGTGCGAAGCCGCTTTGCGAAGGTCCATAAGCACGTTTGACGTATTTTCCGAGTACTTCTTATCCTTCGCGCGGGGATTGCTTCGTCCCTTCTTCTGTTGCTGCTTGCCGTTCTGTTGCTGCTTGCCACCGCCTTTCGTGCCCGGGCCGTCCGGGTCGTCAGATGGTACAGTCTCTTTGTCTTCGGTCTCAGCGAGTACCATCTTCCGCGAACGCTGCTTTGCGTCGTCGTAAATTGTCTTCTGAATGGGAGTGAGGGGGCACCATTCAATACGCTCAGTCTTTTTCGGAAGGTCTTTGAGCACCTAGAACCAAACTTGCCTCAATTTCCGCGAACGAGGATAGGAATTAGAATGCGCACCTGATCCTTCCGCCGACGAAGAACAAAAGGAGTCATCATCATCTTCGCCCTTTTTACGCGTTCTTCAGCAAGCAGCTGTCTGGAATCGCCCCTCACTTTGAAGATCGCGCGCAAAGAATTCTGGGTCTCGTCTCCTCCAAATTGGTCAGGAAGAATAAAATTCATGACGGACTACATAGCAAAATTTTGAGGATGATGACAACAAAAGCAAGTTCGGAGAAAAAGACGGACCACAAGCTCTTGCAAATTGTTTTGCAGAGGCGTACCGGTAAGCAGCAGTTTCCATTCGGAGCCTATCCGAGTCAAGGCCGTGTACCGCTGCGATTGAAAGTTCTTGAGGACGTGACCCTCATCAAATACACAGGTCTGGAGACACGATGAAGCAGGATAAATTAAGACAAATTTGTTAACCTGTAAACCAAGATCACTCACATTCCATGGGATCTTGCGCATGAACTTCCTGTCCCTTTCGTCGCCGACAGCCAGGTTGTATGTCGTGATAAGGACTTCCCAGGGCTTTATCTTTGTCTGTCGGCATCCCAGTTGTGTCCGCAGAAGATCATCGCGTAAGCCAGGTCGTTCATCCTTGTTCCCGTAATACGTCGTGATTGAGATAGACGGTGCAAATCGCTCGAACTCACGACACCAGTTTTCAAGTGTCGAGGAGCTACAACAAAGGCTTACTGAGAAAGAAAAGTCTTCGACAGGTGGTTATCCACTTACGGTACTACAATAAGGTGTGGTCCAGCGCAGCCTTGCTCTTTCAACTGAGCGAAGAAGGCTATCACTTGCACGGTCTTGCCAAGACCTAAGTATTTGGATGTTAGAGCAGCTCAACAAATCGAAAGACGATTTTTTTATCTTCATACATACCCATCTCGTCAGCCAGGATGCAGCTATATTTTTTTGAGTGAAGAAGGCGCAGCCAATTGATACCGATAAGTTGATAGTCCTTAAGCTGGACACCGGGAGCAAGCATAGAAGGAGCCTTAGCGATGAAACCGCTAGTCGAAGACGTGTCAGAGATCGAGACAAGGTTGATGGCGCCGTCATCAGACACGTCCGGTGTGGACGACCGCATCGTTTCCTTCTCTTTGCCCTTTCCTTTACTAGTCCAGCCGGCGATTGCTCTCTTCAGTTCGTCACCTATGCGCTCGCAGCCCTGCAGAATATCGTCTACGGCACCATATCCTCGATAGATGGTCGTGCACTCCTCGAACATACGAGGACTAATTCCAGCCGGTCCGGCCTTCTTCTTTCCCTGGCTCAATTTCTTCACTAAGTCATCGACAGAGTCAAACGGTCGCAAAGATATGATCTTCTCTGCTTGCTCCGGTGTACAACCTGCGAAGAGTAAGATCGGGTAAAAACTAAGTGTTGGGAGATATATATACCTGTGAGCTCCCGAAGCGCATCCAACCCAAGCGCATTCAAATCATTGAAAGCTTTCTTCTCGAACCAGCCAACCTCTTCCACGACTTCTATAGGCTCATTCTCCGAATCAGATTCAATAACTTTTCTGCGAGGCTTACTGCGAGAAGGGCGAGGGCGAATAGGCGATGAATCAGGTTCGGCAGGTGCGGGGGACAACGGCGTAGACGACGACGACGGGGACGGCTGGTCAAGAACAGCGCGCCTTTTATAAATGGACGACTTTGCTGCCATCTCCCTTTGATGCACGCGTTTTAACTCGCGCTCCTCGTCCACCTCCTTAACTTTCCCTATTACTCTGACCGAATCCGATGTAGACGAAGACGGCGGCCCTTGGCGCACCCGAGGACTAAAATTGGTGTCTAAGAGGAGATTGGACGCTTTGCGTATGTCGCCCTTGGACATGTGGTAAGCTGCATCCACAGTCTCCCGATCCACCCACGCATTGGCAACACGAAACTTCTGGAGGGCGGTGTCGATTGGAGGGTCACCGCGGACGTTGAGGGGCTTCGATGATCCTACGATGAGTGCCTTCACGTCGGGAAGGGACTCGTCAGAAGACATTGACGATGAGGATACCAGCAACCTGTTTATACCCAGCTTGCGCTTCTGACCGGGGCGGGTTATTTCGGGCGACGTAGGGGACGTGGGGACTATCACGTCGAGCGGCTCAGAGCTGGACTGGTTGGTGTTGGCCCGCTTGCGTGGGCGTTCGTTATCGGAACCCTCATCGTCGTTGGCTGACCGCCGAAGAGGAGTAGGATTTGGACGCGTGATAGGCGCGTTGTTTACGACTGTGGACGCGACAAAACCGCTGGGTCTAGACAAGGGATCAGCACGGCCTTTCATGTTTTGTGACCAGGTATTGTGATGATTGAGGCCAGGTATCGATGGCATATCGGACGAGTACTGGTAAGGGCGATATGGTTGGTATTTCGAGTCTTGGGCCAGCGGACTTGAATTGGGCACAAGAACTGTTCCGTTCGACGGTGTACTGGGGAAATAGCGAGAACTCGTCGTGGCGTCGCGCGACTGCGCTGGCGGATCAGACGACGCTCCCGTTGGCAAAGACATTGATGAAGATGCCTCAAGTGGTGACCGAGCATTTGGAAGCTGTTTCTGCTGCTGTCTAAAAGCAAATTGTGAAAGAGCAAGTCTCTGTCGAGGTAAATCGGCTATGAGTGCGCGGGCATACGACATTGCACAAGCGACTGACCCTTGCCTCAGCGACATCTGGACCAGACGACATCGTTGAAAACCTTCACCCTCGTCGTGTTTATATGATGTTGACGAAGTTTAGTTGCGCACAACGACGCAGGCGACAGTGAGACGACAGCGAGAAAGACAATGTCCTCCGCGCCGTTCAACGCAATTGATCAACACAAGTTCTTCCCACGTTCAACCACAGTGAACAAACACTCAACACAATGCAATACATGTAACAAACTAGGGAAGAGTCGGTGTAAAAGAGTAAAATTCATGTATTTATTCTGTACACTCTGATAGTAGCGTCAAGTAAAAGGAATTCTTTCAAGTTCACGAACATTAAGTAGTGTGGCTGATTACGGATGCTGCTGGAGACGTCGACAGTCACGGTGCTATAGGAAGTGATGACGAGTTGATTATCAGCCTGGAGGAGTCTGTATAATACAATCAAATGAAGTAAATAGATAGACTACTTACCACAATATATTGAAGTAAGATACGAGGTTAGGGCAGACAACTTGCGAAAGTGTAGAAGCGTGGCATCCTGGAGTAGTAAGCGAGGGCATTTCGAGGCTAATCGCATTATAGGCTAGAAAGAACGATTGCGTTATCAAAATTTGCAAAGAAAAAAGAAGATAACAATGAACGGAGAATAAAGTCAAGGCCAAGCTTAGGACGTAGCAAAGGGATGGAGGTGGAACTGACCTAGTGTCCTTAAGGTCTAGATGCGGTAGCAGACAGGACAAGGAGCTGAGAAGAAAATCATAGACATAAGCAAGCTAAGCCACAAAATTCCTGTGAATGCGGTACATGGTAAAGTTTCAGTGTTAGAAGCCTTTCCGCACATGGAGTCGACTGTGTAGGAAACGGGGCGAGCACAGAAGAAACACGACTGACGACATACTAAAGGCTAAGTTAGGCGGGAATGACAGCTTGGGCGCTTCAAACGAGTCTGCTGTACCGTCAAGCGAGAATACTTCTGGCGTGCGAGTTCTCGAGGACAGGTAGCCAACCTGCTGTCAAGTGAATATAATTAGACAATTGGCCGCAGGAGAATAGACGCGAGCAACTGCTCACGGGAGGGGAAAACCTACGTGCAAACTAGACTCGACTTGGATAAGCTCCTAAGAAATTTCGTCTTGCCAACGCTGTCTCGGAAGCAAACGCGGAAGAAGGCAAGACGTGGCGAGAGTGCAGACACACTGCCGATCTGCTCGCACAACTGCATTTCTCTGGCGTTCTTAAAATATGCGTATCTGAAGCCAATCTTTGGTATGCTAAAGAAGTGTTTGAGTTGATTAGATACGAGCGCGAATCGAGCGGATGAACAGGCAACACTAAGACGGTCTGTCACTCACCGTCAACAGAGGCCAATTTTGGACGCAATTGAAATCAAGCGCCCGGCGGCATCATCAAATCTCCTACCAGCCGTCGCTACAAAGTGGAGACAATAAATGTCAGACTGGAAGCGCTCACAAAACTGGCGAAATTAACTCTTGACGCTCAAAGTTTCGCAGAATGTAGCCCGACGGAAGCAAGATCTTTGAGCCTCCAATCAGCAAGTGACTTGTGTCCAATGTGAGTTATACTAATTGAAAAATATTCGGCTTACTGATGTACCGGTTGCTCATGAAACGTGGACCATGGAGGAGAAATCAAGTTCTAAAAGTATGCCTGTGTTCCGACTGACGTTGGCTCAGAACACAAACTTCCTTGTCGGATCTTAGACATCGCGCGATGGTGCGGGCGCTCAGTTTTTGGAAAGAGTCTAGTGCCTAGCCTTGCAGGCGATGCGTTGAAGATAACCGTAGGAGTGTTCAGTCTAGACTAGAAACTATCGTCTTTCCACCTGTCCAGGAGAACGGTATAATTCTACGGCCGACGAGACGCCCAGCAAGTTTTACGGCAGGAGGGCGATTAACGTTTGATGATCTTCGTGCGCGGTGGGACTGGGTGCTCACGAAGACAACTGGCGACAAGAGAGAAGAGCACGTTAAGACCTTTATAGCCCACGTAAAGTGCCATTATACGAAGGAAGAACTTGATTTGGGTATAGATTGCAAATGCAAGGCGTAAGAGGTGACCCAGAGGAATTGATTCGGATGTTTCGCCGACGCATGCTACAGAATTGTATTTGCCTTCCATGACAATCCGTCATTAAGCCAGTGACTGAGTGCGCAACAATGAAAGAGAGACATACCTAAAAGGTTACGCTTTGCGGGTAGCTTCCATGACTCTACGTCCTCACCTAGGCGCTCACGAACTCCGAGCGTGTAAGAAACTCAGGCTAATGACTGGAGGGCGAAAGCGCACTACAGCGGCGACGCCACCACAGCTTTCAATTGTTAGGACAATACAAAGCGGCGTGTGATTCGCCGTTGCTGTCGATCTGAATTCAGAGACTCGACCAATCCTTCTCGGGTATTGATCGTCCCCATGTCCTACACAACCCTGACAGCAAGGCAGTGAATATTGGGCGTGGCGTAGGCGGCACATGGATGAAACACACATGACGGTTTGAAAGCCAAGACCAACCGAAAAATCGAACGGAACGAGAAGAGCCAAGGCAGCCTCTCCGCGCAACCGAGAAAACTCGGAGATAGGCCACCTATTCCTGTGAATATTCATAACCAGATGCGGAGCAAGAGAATTCAAGATGTCATGAGTAGCCAAGACGATAACGTGCATGAGAACCAATGCGAATGGGCGGAGACGTGTTGCGGTTATCGTCGCGAGAGGCTCTGACGCGTTCAGTGATTTGAGGCGATGCTACTAAGTTTCTGAGAAGCTAAGACAAGATGGACGCTGAATCTGCCAGCTTACTAGTTGGGACATGCTCTGCCTCCAGATCTTGGTTACTTTGAAGGTGAATTGCGGTGTCCGCGGTGGTCGTCGTCAGTGTGAAGGCGCCCTCACGAACAACGGAGAAGCGACAGCTTATTTCAAATGATCCGTCTAATGTACCCGGTCCAGAAGTATTATAACAACCTGAAGGAGAGTGAAAAGGCCTAATCAATAACCAGGACCACTCGTCATGTAATTTTGCGGAATTCTCACGTACTGATAGTTGTCTTCTTTACGGGCGGGGAAGGTAACGTCACTGGGTCAGAATCAGCTGATTCAAATTTGATGCTGCTCGGTCGTTTAGAATGGCCAACGAGGAATGATCGTCCGTAGCTGCTCCTCGTCTGATCAGACATACTACCTGCGAATTGTGAGAAAAGAGCAAGTTATCGCGGACCGATTCTAACGAGCAATCCTACTCACGTTTCTTTCTCCTGGTCCTGTAGGAGGCAATGTAACAAGGCCGGCTTGGCTCGGTCGACCCTTCGTACACCATATGGCTATTCGTTAAAAGCAATTGCCTTTCGGGCTGTTAAAAGGGGCGCCAAGTACTAGCAGCCAAGAGAACTTCAATTGACAGGCGGAGTTCATTTGACTGGACATTTTCAGTCTCGACCAATATCCTAGTTAGCAGATTAATATACTATCTGTGTAGAGGGCTCTGGCAGCCAATGTGAATGTGACTCGAGCGTCCTGTTTCCCAGTGCGTTGCACGCCTCGTTACTGAAGCCCGTGTCAAACGGAGTGCCCGACAACCTCGGTCCATTGTCCGCAGAACCGCTAAAGTAATCCAATCCGTCCATTTGCTTCTTGAACAAATGGAGTAGGATCAATGATCCCCGTGTAACTCAGAAAAGCCCCGAATGTCAAGCTTGGGAAGTAGTGTTGCATGCTGGCAAGAGCAGAAGGTTCGTTCTGGTCACAGACGACGACCATGTACATGACGTAACCTCTTTTCACCGTCACAACAAAAGGCTGAGCATGATAGATGTTGAGAAAAATGTATTAATTGCTTTACAACGGATTTTGTACAATACGATATCTCATAGGCACAAGCAAAATCAATCCAAATAGATTTAGATGGCATTGATGATGACGAAGCTTCGTCTTTAGTGTCAACGGATATTTCTTCAGGACGTAAAGGCAACCATCAACAACGGAATGAGAACGAGCCACCATGCCCGGAAAAGAGTTTTGTATCCTTCTTCGCGCACAATGCGTTTCATGCAGTCTACGAGCCCAATGTAGGGGTCGTCTTCAGTCCTTAGCCTGCATTTCGAAGCCATCCAATAAGTTCCTTTCATGCTCAATAATAATAATAAAAACGAGTGCGCACCCAATGACATCCTCGTCCGAGGCAGAGTACACGACGTCGTTGATATCGGCGTCTTCGTCCTGCGCAACGGCAGAGAATCCTGGCGTTACATGGTTACGCTGGATAGAAAGACGGGTGGATACGACTTCTAGCGGGCAAAGAATGGCCGTGCTAATGACCGCAAGGGCAAGGTAGAGACTGAGGCGTGCGATAGAAAGTTGGCCGAATAGCTTTGCTTCATCCGAGGGAGGAGTAGGAGGGAATATCGTTAGACGCAGTGGGTCCATGAGTAAAACGACGTATGCAATACGAAGAACTTCGGAAGCAAGCAGACCCGGTGTCAAAAAAAGAATCCATGGACGACTGCGTTCACTTGATGTCAGAAGAACTCGCAACGAATAAATTCCTTTGAACCACGGAAGTTTGTAGGGTGTGGTAATGGAGCTGCGGAGAGTATAGGACATGAGCACAATGGTTTCTGAAGCTTCTACAGTTCACTCACCGGTTCGAAATTATCGTTACAGGTAAAGAAATAACCATCATGAAGAGACTGTAAGCCAATCTGTTCCAGACTCCTTCAACAGGAGCCGTATATTTCTTATGCCCGCCCGTGTGCGCAATAGGTGTACCGGGAAGAATAGCAATAAAAGCTACGATCACAAGAGAGCTGAGAAATCCAGGCACTATAAAACAATTCATTTGGAACTCTAGGTCGTTGAAGAAGGTAAAACATACTGAAACCCTTGTACAGTCCTGACCATCCCTGGATACAGCTATGAATTTATGAAGCGCACAACAAATTAAAACAAAATTCACCTCTAAACGCTTTACCCTCTTGAACATCGCAAAGTACGAGTTCACCACAGGGCCTGTGTGCGGCTGGACACCACCCTCGCCATCCAATTGAAGTCCTTTGGGCGTGTAATTCGCTCGGAATCGCACCAACGTCCCCGCGATAGGTACAGCTATCAGGAAGCTGATGGCGAATGATGCAACAAGCAAACCCGCAAAGACTAGCGACTCTCCTATTCCCAGCATTGCGAGATATTGCAAGAGGAAATGTCGATGGTTGTGGTTGCAGGTCAAAATGCGGTTGCGTACTCGAGCGCTGCGGCGACGATGCTCGGCGCGGCGATGCAGTCACAAATGGTATATATGAGTCAGCCGCTAACTTCGGCGGGCAGTCAACATGAAGCTGAACACCGACCACCTCAGGGAAATGTTAAATATACCATCCATATGGGTTGCAAGGAAGTACTTCACTATTCAAAGAACGTTGACTAAACAATCCAAATTATTTGAAAGATTTATCTCGCTGGCACAACTCCAGTGCTCCAGCGGCTTGCATTTCTGTGTGGCAACTTTCATCATGCCTTCAGCTACGTTTCCTGTGTCTTTCACTTGCAGGACTCAATCCCCTCAAGCGCACCAACTTTTCTATAATTAACCTTGTTTTCTCATTCTCGGGATCTGGACATACCGCACGGAATCATGTGTAATCATTTTTCATCACTGCTCTACTGGAACTACCTCAGACTTCAGCGACAGAGATCTAGAGCTGACCCTCCCTTCAGATTGGGGCCATGATTATCAGGGTAATCCTAGATCTTGACTCCCACAGATATTAGTCTCGTCATCACCACGAAGCTTACATCTCTCCTACGCCGAGTACGGAACTTCCGGCGCGTCGATAAACTGGACCTCGAAGTCAGCCACAACTTCTGTACAGGGTCCGAGGAACGATGTTTTTCATGCAAAAGTCCTCTTTATCATCCGAAGTCTAACGCGTTATGAAGCTATCTTCTATACGCATCTGTGACTATATCTTAAACTCTCACAAGGGGCTAGCGGTCTTCATCACCTCATTCCTTGGGCTCACGATCGTGACAAATAAAGGACATCTTTCGGAGTACGTTTCGGGGGAGAGGATCGTCCACGATGGTTGCAGGCTGAAAGCGGCGGACGGGTGTTTCCGCACGCGGATCGAATGAGTGACTGCCAATCAACTTGTCGGACGTTTCCCGAGGACAGGAGGGAATATCGGATGTGGCGTATACCTTCTGCGGCCTTGACGGTCGTACTTTGCTGGATAATTGACATGAAGATTCGGACTTCGCCGGAAAGAGTGAGGCGGTGTAAGACCTGGGGTCTGTTGATGAGAAGTTCAATCCTTCTCATCCGAGGAGAAGCGATCGTTGTGCCTTTCTCATTCCTCTACGACATTCCATCCGGTCCGCGCATCATCCCCCCCTCCCCTCTCCATGTGTTTGTGATCAATCGTGCTAACCTACTCGATACTCGAAGCTTCTGCGCTTAGTCCGCCGAATTATCGTTCGACGGAAGCTAAACGCACCGATCTGAGTACGTTGTCGTCACTCCTTTATCTCCTGCTTAATCCTGATTAACTCGCTTTTCCATGGCATAATATCATGTCATACTCAAGAGAACATTGTTCTTCCCAAGTGCCCGGATCTGGCGAATTCGATTAGCTTGGCGGCGAATCTTCGACATCTCTGCTTTACCACGGACACCTCACGGTTATCTACCAAACCTTCTGGAAATGGTAAGTAAAATGCTTCCCAGCTTCTGCGTCCCGGCGATACGGGTGCCAATGCTGAAGGCTTTAAATACTCGCAACTGCTTTGCTTTTTTTTCTCTACGCCCGTCCACCTCTACGCCCGTTTACGTAGGTTCTGCTCACAAGCATCTCACTTATCTGTGTAATGTCTTCAGAGAAGTCGACTTGCGCACCAAAAGCGTCCTCTGCATCAGCCCCTGTCCCCCCAGGCGACCATAGAAAGCGTCGTAGGAATAGGACGACTCAATCATGTCTCAATTGCCATGGTTCCAAAAGAATGGTAATGCCCTCCGTGACTCCTTCTGTTTTACTTCTAGCAGCTCCTGATCTCTTACACATGCAGTGTGATCGTAGAAGACCCGCTTGCCAGAGGTGCACGACACTTGGATTAGTGAGGAAGATTTAAGTGAAGACTATCTCCAGAGCAATAACACCATCCTACAGACAGGTCTCTGTGTTTATGAAGTCGATGATCCTAGCCAGAGGTATGTATCCCGTTTGGCTTGACTTGGCAACATATTGACAGGAGGTTTTTAGGAGCAATTTTATGGACGAAAAGGCTCTCCTTCGCAGCCGTGTCGCTGAGCTCGAAGGTGTTATTAGAGAGGTAAAGTCTAATGTTTCCGGAAATTAACCAGGTCACTAAATTCTGATTTAGATGAAGAACAAGCCTCACCCGCGTTGGACACAGAAATCCGAAACCAGGCAGACTTCAAGTGCACTGTCAAGTGATGACGATTCTATTCATCCTTTAGAATCCGCCAACGGAGGGATGACCAAAGAATCCGACAGTAATGCTGCACCCGTACAGCCCCTTTCTGCAGCGTCTGAGCCTGTCGTACTCGATATCCCTAACATTCGACTCTCTCCTGATACTTTATCACCCGACGTAACATCATCATGTGAAGGCGCTCTGACACCCCAAGATCCGTACTTTCTTGGTACCTTCAATTTTCCCTCTCCGCCCATTTCATCGTCACCCGACAGTCCTGCGTTCGTTCACGAAGGCCTTTCTTCGAGCACTAATGAGGATCTATCGACAATGATCGGATCCGAATTCAGTGGCCTGCTTGCGAATTCCTTTGAGCACATTAACTACCAAGACGGGATATTTGATCACATATTGGAGCATATCATGCAGACAGACCAGGTCCGGGCCTTTGGTCTTTTCGGTTGCGATTTGGACGCGCGCGGATTTAACAGCCGCACATGTGGGTGTATTGACGATGTGATGGCGTACAATAGCCTCCTCGAGCTTTCCATCCGCTTGCGCAAGGCCGTCGAGTCCTTGGGAAGAGTGGCCGACCACCGTCTAGGCAATTTCGACTCTGGTTGCCAGCTGTATTCAAAGATATGTGAACTGGACAAACTCACCTCGTAAGCCACGCATATTCCCTACTTTCATTCTGTCGATTTAACAAATAAAAATGAAAACTAGGATTACTCTCAATAATGCGATGTCCCCAGAGGACAAAGTGTCGCCACTCGACGCGTATTTCACTCCGTTGTCGTCGGGACTTGGGTCTTCTACGATCTCGTCGCACTGCCTTCCGCAATGGGCATCTGATGTCGTTACTTCCGCGGCTGCAGAATCCGTCGTCGACGACTCTTTCATGACTTGGGACGGAATGCGGCCAGAGCACGCTTCCATTGTATGATGTGCCTTTACTTATTTATTTATCAGGAATGCGTTCCCCTCCGTCTTGTATAACGTGTTTTGGATACCTGATGGCGAGTAGTTGAACGTATATTGTGTCGCGCAAGACTGCGTTGTTTTTCTTTTGTACAAACATCACATACACGTAGCATTGGCATAAAGCAATCATCATAACAATGCGACATCTCCGACAAACGCGAAATTATACCAATGAGTTTTGCGTCGGTACTATATGAGACCAAGATAGTCGCGGCATTCAGGTGCAACAGCGCGAAGGAACGCGCACATCGAATTTCCGGCACGCTCAGTGGTCAGGCTGGTCGTTGAGAAACCGATGAAGTGAGAGACTTGCCAGCGAATGCGAGAAATCTTCATCTGGTACCTCTCCCAGCGCGGCGCCAAGACCGTCTCGCTCGGCGTATGCTCTCATTCAATGGATTGAACAAGGAACTCCGAAGTTTACTCTTTGTAGATTGCTTCTGCAGGGGAAAATCACATCTTCTTTAGATATCAGATTTAACCGAAACGAACTAAAGCGTTTTTATTCTTTACGTACCTTAAGTATTACAGATACAAAAACATTTTTCCACTGTACAACTCTCCCCGGAGAAAACCACGCCGCGAATGGCGTCTTGGAGTTTTCCGTGACCGATGTTCGTTGCTCATCAAGAGGTAATAAACTTGCGGGTGACTATGTAGTACCCTGTCGGATCAAAGGATTTTCGTTACAAACACAGATGTTTATCGACAGCATACAGCTCTTGTATAAGAAAAGCTATACGTAGTAGATGCTCATAGTCCTATGTTTTCTCCTTGTTTTAAGCTTCTCAAATTTCCGACGTTGTGGTTTAGCACGAAACTAACAATTCATGCAAAGGTACTGACGTCCAAATAGTAGAAAATATGAAAGAAATTAGCATCCCCTTATCGCGTCTACATCAACCCCCTACAGGAATGTAGAGTCTGGTACGTCAAGCCCACGAGTTATCAAGGGAAAGCGCATCGGGTGTCTATGCTGAATGGTATGCGGAGTGGGAACAAGGAAACCCCGGTCTAGCGAATTCAAACAGATAAGCTCATCTAAAATAATCCGACCGCAACTTTGCAAAACATTCAAACATGAATGATACACACAGTGATTCGGGTTTCGGCACAGAGTAAGGTTTGGAAAGGAGGATGCCGATGATGTCGGGAAGAGGCGCATTGCACCATAGCTCGACGGACAATTGTGCCTTTCAAAACAACTGCACAACATCTATTCATCATCCGATAGATATCACTGACTATCTGTGGGCAAATTCTGAAGGCCTGGGTGTTTGTCAAGAAAGCGAGAGGAGCGCCAGCACTAATATTGGAACATTTAGGTGTCTAGAGGACAGTGTGGGGCAGGAAGGCCGACCAAATTTTATATAAACCAACAGTGGTTGTCTTTGCGTCGGGACATACACCTCGCCGTTTGGATAGGTACTATCGTTCCCGCTGGTCCAGTTTTCGCAGTCGCCAGAGGATTCAAGAAGTCAGCGATCTTCGAGAATATCTTTGTTGCCCCTAAGACTAGGTCCAGGGCTTGAAAGGCGTGGGTGGAATAAGTATGAAGATTGGAAATTCATGGATAAGCAAATGCTTCTGTATTCATAGGGCACAGCTAAGCCCTGAATATCACATGGCGCTAGAGAGAACATAAGTTGAGACGACGCCGTGCTAAGCTAAATTTGAGATCAGGGAGAGGCGGTCTGCGAAGAATGAGGGATCACGTACATGTCGGAGCCACCTTTTTCTCTGGACAACGGGGAGTTGCATAACATTCAAGCTGCTCGGGGGGGGGGGGGGGGGGAGGTATATAAAATCCTTTGCCGAAAAGACCACCCTTAAACCGCACATGCACCGAAGCTCAGGCCCATGTATTTGACACCATAGACCTTCAAATAAAGATGCCACCGATGAGTTATACCGGAGCCCATTGTTATACATGACTACATACGAGAAGTCCGACCAAAGAGCGGTGTACTTGTTGTAATTGCGTTCCTGAACACTGAAGTGCTGAAGCACATCCATGACTAGCGGCCGCGTGCATTAAAAATGCCTATCACCTGAGACATGTTATAATGGCATGAGTACCAGTTCCTTAGCTTAGCAGTTTTACCAAGACAAGTAGTAGACTGTCGAGGCCCAGAGGACGATGTCGGTGATTTCTCAGAATATTGAAATGTGGGTATGGCACAGTAGTTGGGCGTCTTAGCATTTCAAAGACGCATTTTTTAGAGTTAGAATGTCTCACCCTGATGAAAAAATAAGCGTTTCATCGTTCCATAGAGGAGTCATATTACACGAGTTATAGCAGCAACGTTTACTTAGGATACTCGAGCGACGATACGTATTTTCTAGAAATAGTAGCGTTACATCACACTGATAATGTCACGTGTACCGCTTTTCATGAGCAAGCGGGAAGCGAGTAGTTTTGCTTAGAACTCTCGTTAAACGCTCGTGCATCGTTGCATCGTACAGCGCTTTCAACCATCTGTGATTGATTGCTGCAACTCTGGCGCGATATGGCATCTCATCTAGTACGTCTCTCCATGGAACATGCGATATATAACGTCTGACAGATTACTAGGCCAACATTTTTGGTACGGAGCAAGACCGTGTCAACTGCTCGTTCTATTACAAGGTGCGTATTTCTGTTTGAAACATAAGATTCTGCTACTAACATGACTTGTGTAGATTGGTGCTTGTCGACATGGTGATCGCTGCTCTCGAAAGCACATCAGACCACCGTTCTCGCAGACTATCCTTCTTCCGAACGTCTACCACAACCCAGCGCACGATCCTGTCTGTAAATTAACTGACAAGGAGCTGCAGGAGGGGTTTGACGCAGTGTATGAGGATCTATATTGCGAGTTGGCAAAGTTTGGACACCTGCTGGAGCTACATGTGAGTCGACCGAAGGTTCAGTGGTGGAGCGCTTTTTGAACTCTTTCTAGGTCTGTGACAATGTCGGTGATCATCTTATTGGAAATGTGTACGCCAGATATGAGTGGGAAGCCGAGGCTCAAGCCGCTGTCGATAATCTGAATGACCGCTGGTATGCAGGTACGTATTTTTTGCTATGAATCGTCTAAAGCTGTCGATTCACAAGTCACCATTGCTCAGGCCGACCTCTCTACGCTGAGCTGTCGCCGGTGACGGACTTCCGAGAGGCTTGCTGCCGCCAAAATGAGAACGGCGAATGCAACCGTGGCGGGTTTTGTAATTTCATGCATCTTCGTCTCGCATCGAAGGAACTTGTATCGTCGCTTCGCCATGGCCAGAAGATACAACGGAGACTCAATCCGCTCAAGGCTCAGGCTGGAGGTGGAGGCTGGGAGCCAGGCAAGAGGGAAGGTGGTCGCGGCCGAAGTGCCAGCCCAAGCAGGAAGGGTAGAGATGCGGGTGAGGATAGATGGACTCGCAAGTAAGCGGCTGTCGGAAGAAGAAAAACCCTTGACGTTGAGGGACTCATTTCTCGTGGTCCAGAGGCGGTGTTCGTCTGCGTCTTTCACTTGTTCCTTTATCCGGTGTCTTTCTTATGAAATTTGTGGGATCCCACTTGTATTCAGAATAATTCTATATTATCCTATTTTTTTCTCCTTAGCCAAAAGGCCGCGGTATTCACGTACAAGGTACCTTGAATCAGCTCACGGTCAATGAATGAAGGTAATAGTCGCGGAAAGCTTCTTTTATCTTGGCATGATCGAAATCCAAGACGCTTCCTTAAAGATCGTGACTGCATTTGGCAAGTACAACTGCAAGAGAGGTGAACAGATTGTCATTGTAGTCTTGCCTGGGTTTTCGAAGTGGAAGGGGAAAAGGCATGAGAAAGTGGAACCATCTAGTATATAAACTCTTCAAGCTCAAGGGAGGCCAAACAACGTTGTTCTTTGATTTGATGCACACAATTGTTTCCATTCGTGCATAATTGAAAGGACCGACGATATCACCGCCGTAGTCCAGTCCGATGGAAAACCTCAGTGAATTTGACGAACGTGAATTGTGGATTACGCGCCCGCCAAACAGTAGATGTTCATTGAATGATTCTTGCGTATCGTGAATTGAACAACGAAAAGGGTGAGAGCTTGGTCCCCGGGAGACCTACTTCGCGATATAATTATTGCGAGAAAACCAATCCAGCACTTTTAGACCAGCCAGCCACGACAATCGCCGCACCCGTTATCGCTCAATAGCTGAGGCCACTGCACGACGAACCTGTAAGTCCGAGGCATCCGATTTTGTCAGTAGGACTGATATGCGGACGAGCGCACGCCGCGCCAAGAACTGAAGCACGGTCGTGGAGCTGCAAGTCCTCACCTGTCAACAAAGGGCCGCAGAAGCTTGCCGGAGAGCGATAATGTGTTGATGCGCGCGAAGGATTCGACGTAGATCATTCTAGGCGCCGGAAGGCCGCAAAACTGGGGCCAAATGAACGCAGATCAGGAATATGTAACGAAAACCCAGCTCTTTGGAGATTGGCGAAAACTCAACTCTTGTAATATACACAGCGACACAAAGTATACAACATGTGCCTGGCCCGTTAAGGAGAAGCACGTCCGCAAATGGCTCTCCCGCGGTTAAAGGTATGCGCATAAGTTGCTGTAAGGATGATATCAAGGACCAGATGGCTGTCGGAGGTGTTGCCATTAAAGCCTGGTGAACATGACGGGCTCGAGGAACTATTAGAATCTCATAGGCCGTTGGGCGTCCTGTGAGCTGGACAAGGGTGAGTAGTCTATTAAAGCCATGCACACTGGATATTTCTTTACATTTTTCTGTCTGACCAATTCCCTTTCGAGCTCCGCAACTTTTTGAGCACTTAACGAGTCTCCCTCGCTGACGATATACTTCCGAGGGGAGTAGCGAATAAAGTCCAATGTCGATATGAGTGCAAGAGCTTCACTTGTGTGGCCCCCTTGACAGCAGATTCAAGTAAGCGTAGTCAAGCATAGTCTCGGAGCCGCTAACCAGAGCCCAGGAACACTGCGAGGCTACACGTATCTGACGCGTTCTTCGTACGTCTCCGCCCCTTAGCTTTTTTTGGTAGTATGGCGAACAATCGCCAAAGCATAAAAGCTAGGACAGACGAAAGGCACAGTGAAAGCTTTGATAAGATCATCTATAAAGTCCGGTACTTGGCGTGGTTAAAGAGAGTTTGCCAGTGGAACAAAAGGAAAATCGCGCCTTTTTAAGCTCCGCGTACTCCAGTAAACCTTATTATTATTTACTTGAGAAAACGAGATGCAAGACTCAATATTGTCATAGCGTCCCATACAGTTCACATGATATTGTCATCAATACTTTTCGAACTCATCGAGCCATTTCCATGTTTCTTTTTCCGAGTTATAAGCCGAGTGGCGTTATCACCAGACCTCAGGTGTACGTACATTTGAGAAAACCTCGAAATCTGCTTAGAGACCCGGCTGCTACCAGACTTCGTATAAGAAAAAATAATGTCACATGCCCCCTATCTAATTCGCTGGATAGCTGTAGAAGATAGTACTGTACCGCCTCTCCCATATGAGCCAAACCCAAGGAATCGGACATCAATTGGAGCCTCTTGAATCGCGAGAAGTAAGAGGGGGCGGCGATCTTGTGGAACTTCCCTTCATCCAGCATCTTAGTTATCTGGACCTCATGGCGCTCAATAAGAGCGCGAAAAGGGCGGGGGCCCTCCCGCCCTCCCTGCGCACCGTTTCTCGGAAGACAACATTCGAGGATTAAGCCAGACATCGCCTCAAGGGTTTGAAGCCACCCACTCGTCTGGGGCACTAGTTTAAACATAGAGACTCTCTAGCATTGGGCCTCGACGACGATCATTCAAAACCTTGAGCTTCCGAAGATTCGAAGTACCCCCTGAGCCCCACCTTCCCCGCCATCCGATTGTTTTGGGAGGGAAAGCCAGAGATTTCGGAGTGCCCGTGAACAAGCGCCTCACACACGGGCGACATTCACTAGTCTCCAAATCCAGATCGTTCAGTCTGTGGGGCTTCCATTTAATTTATGTACTGAACTGTCCGGCTCTTCTTGGTGAGACCGAGTCACGCATGCAGACCGTGGATTCTCGGCGAGAACTGGTACGGCCAGAAGTAACACGATAAAACGAAAACTACACACGCTCTTCTATTCAAAGTGTATCATGTAGGACAATATAATTGAAGGCTTCGTTCATCGCTTAGTACAACCATTCTATTACATGAGCCCTGCGGGGGGAAAGAGCGAAAGGAAATAATGTTATGTGCAAATATCATCACTTCGAAGCGCTTTTCGCAGCGCTCCTAGCGGCGTTATGCACCTGATGCGCGACACTAGTTCCATCCGAGGCCGAAGACGATGCAGAACTTGTACTCTGAATCTGTGGAGAACTCGAGACGTTCCCTGTCGTTCCCCCAGTCATCTTCACGAGACTACTTAGCAAAATTGCCAAACCGCTCATCTGGGGCGCCTGCAATAGGGCGGCATTTATCTCCAGACTGAGCATGCTGCCGTTATTCGACGAGCCTAAAAGCACGGCGGCAGGCTGAGGTTCGTTCGCTGACGGCAGCGACGCTTTTGGAACAGGCAGAATTCCGAGTGACTGCAAAGCCGGTAATGATGTCACAGGTAATTGAAGTGGAATGGCAACCGGTGTAGGACGAGTCGTCGAAGCTGACGTCGTCGCTGTCGTAGAAGAGTACGTTGACTGCGCATGGGGTACAGTGTTGGCCTGGAAGGATGAGGCACCGGGAATTGACGATGAAGAAGGGTACTTTGTCGACGCAGGAGGTGTATAAGTCACACCGGGTACGAAAGCTTGGCCATAGGGGTATGTGTAGGAACTGTAGTAACTTTGAAAATTTGGGGTAGACGATGCGCTGAACGTCGGGGTGTTATATCCATAATACGGTGTCGGCGCCGGCGGAGCCGTTGACGGCTTACTGTTAGAACTCGCTTTCGCAGACCGTTGTGCTCTGAGGTTTCTATCAAGTTCGGAGCGAGAGGATGATAGCTCCTGTTCCAATGCCGAAGTCACGGCGTGATCGGATTCTAGAACCAACCGTTCTAATACGATGGCTTGACTGTCTGGTATGGGATGCTAAAGGTCGAAAATAAGTTATGAGTTCATTGTTCCATTTTTGTTCCAAAAACATCGCACAGCAGGATCCTCGAGGAAACAAGAACGAGAATAGCAGGTAATATGGAAGGACCAAGTAGATACACGTCTAGCAAATTAGACTTACTTCACCGGGTTTCAGTCGTGCACGCTTCAATCGCTGCTCCAGGGATCTGAGCCGCTTGTGGCTTTCCAGTGAAAACTTCGACTCTGTTCAACTATGAGTTATATAGCTAAACATTAAGCTCTCGATTCTCGCACCTTCAACCTCTTTCTTCAGTAAATCAGATTCTATCGCTTTCGATTTGCCCTTTAGTCCTCGTGCTTCATCCAGATCATGTCGTGGATGCTGATAGATGTGGTATGGCAACAACCGCTTTACAACGTCTATCTCGTCCTCGAAAGGCGAGTCCGCGTCGGGGAATGAAGTCAGAATCTGGTCCAATTCCAAGTTTGTTGCAACACTGCGGAGTTTATCTGCGTAAGCGAGTCGAGATGAATGGCACGCGATGAGAAAAAAACGTACGAAGTAGCTGTCTCCATTTTCATTTCTTCTTCCTCATTGTTTAACCTCCTCCTTTTCCTCGTGTTCTTAGTACGAGTGGGTGCATGAGTGGATGCCTGAGCGGGTGCATGAACAGGGACGTGGACGGGCGCTACTGGGGTTGCGTTCCTTGGGCTTGTGCTCGCAGCGGCGATCGGTGTTGGAGCCGTCGTCGTTGACTGCCATTTCGATTCTGCTGCAGATTTTGCGGCATAGGTCTGGGGAGTAGAGAAGTTCTGGATCTTCCAAGACCAGGTTGCCTGCCTCTGAGTTGCACTTGTGAAAGGCGAGGTCGACCCGCTGGACATGCTTGCTTGACCTTGGCTGAAGAACGTGACCCAAGTCACCAACTGCCTTGTTGGGGGACTGTCGTATCGTGAGAATGATCTTATCTAGAGTCGGATCATTCCGTATATAAACTCCGCTTTGATTGCAGTATCGCCGAGAGCTTCGGCAAAGTAGTCGTTAAATCGTATGGATTACCACAATAGGGTTCTTTTGCGACGGTTGTAAAAGTGGCAGCTTAACCGCGTAGTTCCCAGCTTTTCGTTTTGCATTTGCTGTTAGACATGTCAGACTCGAAATCACATCGAGACGTGGGCGATCGGACAAATACTACTGGAATTAGCTCCAAATAGCAATTCTATCCGTGTATAAACATCAAAAAATTATACATTATCAAATAGCAGATTTCTTGCATATTTCGGCGGGGACGAGCTCGGTCCCTCCATTTTCTATGCATTTTGAGATTGATGCATTAGTAGCTTTTGCAATAGGAGATAATCGACTGTACTATCCAACATATCTTCCTCACTGAAGGTACATCGTATATCTGGAACGATTGCTAATGCGATTATAATTATAGACATAATTTACAAATAAAACGCTGTACGCTGGATTAATGCGCCATTATATTAATATCTTAGAATTGCATCATGGCTCGCAGCACGGAAGAAGTGTAATGTACGAGCGGAGATCAGCTTAACTGTTTACCGTATAGTTTAACGAGAGCTTTCATGATTTCCTCGATCGGCAGCGTTGCATATTCATGCACATATTGCGGTAAAGATTCTTCAAGATTGAAGCCAGCCCTCCTTGTGAAAAAAGGGTGCATCACGTCTGGAGTAGCCTCGCCGAGTTGCCTGACTGTCAAACGCTCTATTCTCCGAGTGCGGGCAACATACGTGATTTCGAGTGGCTTTTTCACAGGTGCCTCCGAAGAACCCAACTTGTCAGTGCCTTTTCCGGAGTCCGAGGGGGTTCGTATGAGAGGTACGCCTGGACCGCCGTGGTCAGGATTCTTAGACGAGTCCGGCGATCCGTATTTTGGAGACGGCAACATTCCAGGGGACTTTGAAGAATACGTCTTACTTGGTGAAACAAGGATGGCGGAATCCCCTGATCTCGAACGAATTGGTGATGCGGGGCGACTGGATGGTCGACTTTGAGGAGGTGACTGATAACGATCACTGCCAAAGGCAGGAGGCGATGTCGGCGCATCTGAACTACCGAATCGAGGCGCAGTCGTAAAGGGAGGCGAAACACCGCCCGCCCTCCATTCGGCTATTTCCTGCGCGCGCTTGAGCTCTCTAGTAAACGTTTTGCGAAGGATCGTAAGCCAGCTGTATAGGCTAATGTTGAAAGAGATGTTGATGTTTTCCGTGCCCTTCTGCCCCTCGCGACGCACAAAGTCACTGACAAAGTCATACGGCAGTACTCTTGATCCTTTCCCTTCCTCATCCGTAATCATGTGCATGTCCATCGCTGGCAGGGAGAATATGACATTTTCGGTGGCAGCAAGGCTGCGCCCGCTAGTCGTAAGCATGTCAAACTCCTGTCCTGGTAGATGAGGGTCAAATCCTTGCTTCAGAAGTTGGGAGATCGACATGTGAGAAAGAGATAATCGGAGGTCCCTATGGATAGGAAATCCGTCTTGCTGGACAGTTCTCTCCAGCTGCGCCATCACATTCCGTCCTATGAACCGCGCCAGTTCATTGTCGCCTTGTGATCTTGGCAGTAAAACGAAGACTAGTTCCTCAAGTTTCAGCATCATGTGTTGTCCAATCACGTAAGAAAGGGACTCTGTCTCTTTAAGCTTCGTCCGGGCAGACTGGAACATGGCATTCGCAACTTCGGACAGAGCATTTTCAGGCTTTGGGAGGCGGGTTGAACGAAATGCAGACGATTCTCGGCTGGCTCCTTCCTGCTGGGCCTCCATGTTTGCCCTGAACTTGCCAGCGTACATCATTAATTTCGGCATAGCCATGATGGTCATCATAGCAATGACTTTCGATCCGGATACCGAGAAGTACAGCTGCAACTGTCGACCTTTCTGAGAGGTTGATGGCGTAATTGAGGGCCAATCATCGTATATGATAGCCTCCAGCGGCTCGGCACTGTTTAAATTTCATAAATTAGGTAAGACAGATCACTATAGCAAAAAATAGTATTCTCACCGGTACTGCAAGAGCCATAGCCAGTCAGATTGCAGCTGAATATCCAAGGTCCCGCTCGTCAAGGTCAATTCAAGCATTCTAGTGAGCGCCTGCCCGTCCAGATGAGGTCCCTGCCGTCTACGGACCGTACGAAATAAGAAGTCTGGCATTCTTAGATGCCCAGAGAGATTTCCGCGTGCCTGCATATCCACGCGTGCAAACGACACGGATAACTCAGAGTATTCTGTTTTCAGACGAGTGCGGATGAGCGCCTTCTGAAGTTCAAACGTGACAATGCTAATAGATTGACCCAAGTCCGCTTCCAATGAAATTTGACGGATACGAATGACGACAGCAGTGTCAAAACCATGCTTTGCAGCTTGGTCGAGCGACGAAACCGTGCTCAACTTACTCGGGGAGTTGGCGCTTTCTGCAGCATCGCCAAGGAAAACAGGGATGTGATCAAGCCAGACAGCTTTGAAGCAGAGAAAGTCTTGGAGACGGGAAAAGCGAATGCTGCCGGAGAACTCGGTGTCGACAACAGCTGACACCGAGTTTATAACCTTCCCGCATCGTAAACTGGCCTTCGCAAAATTGACAGAGAAGTTAAGATTTTTTGCATCCATGCGAGCAGAAGCCTCTGACAGAAAGCCGTGCTTTAAGTTTGCCGTAATACCGTCTATGCTCGCTGAAACTGATACGCCTTGGCCTCCTGGAGATATGTTCAATACAAATCCTCCGCTGTCCCAGTGCAGTCCTGCCACAACATTGACATCAGGTTTGCAGGTCAATTCAAGGCGCGATTTGTCAATACGGAGGGTGAATATCAGCTGCAAGTTCGATGAAACTGGTTGTTGGGACCTGCCAGCATCTGGAGATGATTCATCAACGGTCGTAGTCGAAAGTATACTCGAAGACGAAGGGCGCAAGGTTCCATGAGAAACGTTTTTCATACGCTCCTCGACACTGTGTACAATCCCTGTGATAAACGGTAGAAGAGTCGGCCGTAAAGTGTTATGGCTTGAATGCACGGTACTCCTGAAAACAAGGACAGGCGAGCTTAGATCCTCTTCGGATGAAGAGGTCCCGGCTACTCCAGAATTTGTATGATAATTGCACCAAACAGATAATTCCGGTAGTTTCAATATTTCGGCATCCGAGTCCAGAATCCGGTATGACTCCCCTCGCCAAACAGGAGAAATTGAGGAAAAAGTCGATGTGTCTTTGGACATGGGGTGCAATCGAACTACTCCACTCATAAACTTCAGATAGGCCTCAATACTCGTCGTGAGGATAGTACTTTGCCGATCCCCGTGTCCGCTGTCTTGCTTGGATAGAGGTGTAATAAGATCCACATTAGGAGCATTGCGTGGCAATCCTAGAGTGAGGCGCTCGACACGCTGTTTTCCTTGACGGTATGCATCTACCAATGAGAAAACGTATCCGCTTATGGATGGATCAAAATCTAAAACGAAGCCATTTATCCTTGCGGAAACAGAGACGTGTCTGGTCGACAAAGTTGTCTCTGATCGTAACCTAGCAGTCATTTCCGGATAGAGCATTTTGTTTAAGGTGTAGTGTCTGTCTGCTGAGAAATCTTTAGGATTTGATGGATTAAATCTATATTCCTTCGTTAATTCTGCAGCATCCAGGCGAATACGAAGTGATATCAATTCACCTTGACACGAACTGGAAGCAAAATCCTGTCATGAGGGCTTCACCAGACTTGCCTCTCTGCGTTTGGAAGCTGAGGGATTTGATGCACAGTAAGAATGCCTTCGTTGATATTTCTTCGTCTGTACCAAACTTAGGCATCCGTTTGCGATCTAGATCCAATGGAAATGCGGCGCCAAAATTCGACATGGATATGGCAACCGTGTATGTCTCCAAAAATCCTCCTTTCTTCGCCAACGATGACGTTCTCGGATCCATATTGAACGTCTTCATCACTTTCCTGGCTTTCTCCTTGAAGTCGCTCAATTCTAGTGCTCGTTGTTCTTTGCGTAGGAGAACTTCAGCCTAACGAGACTTTGCATTAACTTCCGCAGAAATATAGATCAAAGTACATTACCTGCAAATGATCGATGAAATCTCCAATATCGCCCATCATGTTAGCTTGCAAGATAGCGTGGAACTTTGTCACGGCTAGTTCAAGACGACCTTGAGACTCCTCAGAGGATGTACGATAATTGGTTACTTGAAGATCAACAGAAACCAGTATAGGTAGCTGACTTCGGTCACGGTTGGTGCGCTTCTGTTTAGCAAATATTCTAGGGGAAAGATAGAGAGCTAGATCTGACAAAGTAAACTGCCACTGAAGGGATCCCGCACTGCTGACTGTTGCATCAATATCCACACATTCGAGGTACTGCGTAGAAGAAAGCCCTTCCAGACCAATCTTAAAACCGTCAAATTTGCCCGCTACGGTAAACGAGGCAGGGTTACGAGAAGACGGCTTCGAAGGAGTGGGACTAGGATGCTTGTCCCGAGTTTCGCCAATGATAAGAAGCAAATCATTAAAATCCTGGCCAAATTTCTGCTGAACAGATAGTAAGGCGTCCCAGTGTGATGGCTTAATTGTGGCATGCAAAAATCCAACAGAGACTAATAAGTCGGTCTCCTCGTCGCTAAAGGACCCTGAAGCACTGAGTGAAGGTAAATCCAATACAATCTTCGGTGTACGCTGCCCGGTCGAGTCTCCGGGTCTAAAAGATCCTGTCGACGTGATTTTGATGCTCTGAGACGTAATATGTATGCCACCTGTGTGCGTTATGTTCCTGCCTACAAGCCTATTTTTCGTGTATGCAACGACTCCGTGGGCGCTCCAGGAGAGCCATGTCCCATGCATCACTTGCAAAATAACTGCAACGTTTGATACCGAGAAATTCAAGTCGACGAGAGTGCCACGTCCTTTCTTCGTCGGTGTCTGAAGTGGAGGCCGTTTCGGGGTCTGCCTGATTTCACTGAAAAGCGACTGTATCATAGCATCAATACCGAGGAGGTAATCCTGTCGCCATTGTTCGACGAAATGATATAAGCGGATCCCGCTCCGTGGAACACTGAGTTCCACTGAGTCTATATGGAAGGTATTGCGAGAAATCGGGCCTTGAGAAGTATGGTTTTGAAACAAGGAACACGAAAGACCTCCCAACACAGTTACGCCGGCAAGTGAATCGTTTTCACGATATTTCATCTCGTTGAAAACCCGTGTCCTAGCCCTTGCAGAGAATTCGTCAAAGCGCATAGTGTGTTGGACAGAGATGTCAAGCCTAGTCGGTGTTGCCAACGGCTTTGAAATATGGCCAGAAGTACAGGACGAAAACCGTTGAGATGCAACTTCGAAGACAACATTCTCCGCAGCAACCTCGATCAGCATGCGGTGCAAAATAACACGGACATCGCACACGACGACCCTGTCATCGAGAAAACTACCCAAAAGTGAACCCGCTTCGACGCTCTGCTCAGGCATCTCTGCGGCAGGTTCTGCCGGGGATGAAAGAATTCTCCAAACATGAATAGCATTTTGGAGGAAGGCTATAATGCCTGGGTAGACCGCGATTTGCGCAGAATCTATAGCCAAGGAAATTACAGCAGAGATGCTGCCATGATCAATATATTCGCCACTGGGCTTGAAGCTTCTGACTATGGATGAATAAGGTGACATCGTGTTTGCCTCGAAAAGTAGACGCCTTTTCAGAAGAATTGCCAGGCAGCTGATTCCACTTATCGTGAAACAGCTACAAGATGGAACATCGCCGTCATCAAGAACCAACCGCAATGTTCCCGCGCGAAATCCAACTGACTTCATGGGCTGATCATTGCTCCTTTCCATGGGGTCCTTATTTTTCGTAAGCCTACTAAACAATGTCTGAAGAAGATCCACGTCCATGACTGGAAGGTCCTCCTCTACAGCCCACGGAACTTGACGTTTCGGTACTAAGGAGTTCAATTCTGTTTCCTTTGATATCGAGCGTAAGTCCTGCTTCAAAAGCTTATATCTCTCGTCTGAGATCTCTGAAAGTGAGTGACGAAGGTGGAAAAGGAGCTTCCAGGCACTGTCCTCACGGAGCCTTTGTGGTCGTCCTACCTGCACAAAGAAGACGGGCTGGACCGCAGAAAGAAGGTCCTTTGAAGGCACATCGCAAGTGTGATCAAGAATAGATCGTACTAGCTGCTGACGTTCCGACAACGTGGAAATGTTCTTTTTTCTAGCATTGAGCACATTCTTGATTAAGATATGCAAAGCCCCGGCAGAAGCGAGCACAACATCGGGGGCGGTACGATTGAGACGTAATTCCGATCCGTCGAACGAGGTCTGTAGTTTCGATCCTGTGAATTCTCCAGCGAACGAAGTAACGTTAAGCTCCGCGGCAATCGTCGGAGAGTATGAGAGCTGGTTATTCGACATGGACGACAAAGCAACGGCGCTCAAAACCATGGACACCTTGCGAATAGAGATTTTCCCACAAGGTGCATGCAGACCTGAGGGTAACGACATATCACTTGAGGGCATACTGAAAAGAAACTGATCGCCCTCTACTTCTAGATCCATGACCGAAACAGTCTGAGCTCCAATACTCGCAGGGTTTGTTCCCTGAGAGAACGAAGGAACTTTCATCAGGTCAGCAACTTCCTGTATAGCACGGACGTGTATATCTCTGAGACGTATGTCATAGGCCGAAAGGGATATTTCAGTAGAAGCCGTTATCCAGTCAAGCATTAGAATATCAAGTTGTAGTTCCGGGCTCAAGTTCCTCTGAAACATACTGTGAGCTATTGAACCTTATGATAAAAATCACCGGCACACTCACGTCCGCGTCGTGTCCCGTCAGTAGTTCTTCAAGAGAAGAAACAATCAATGGCGTCAAAAATATTACGGTGTTTTTGATATCCAAACAAGTGTAGTTCTTGTCCACATTGTCCGTCTCCGTCCATCGGGTTCGATCGATATTATTGGCCGAGCGTGACCCACAATCTGACAGTAAGGGTCCATATTGACCATGCGCTTTGTTCTGAGGCCATGCTTGCTGCAAAATCGGAATCTGTCACATACTTTTATTGATATCGACGTACAGAAATTCTTTGGCATGAACGCACCTCCTTTCCAGCCACAAATGTAGACTGGCAATCGAACTCTTTAGAATCATGCTGAAGCTGGAATTTTCTACAGAATCTCCGATAACGTGCACGCGGGTCTGCGCTGGTACGATCTTCGCCGATTTCGAAATAGTCGCTCCATGAATCCTCTGAGTCCGCGCCATCGGTTTCATCTGATTCATCGAAAGGGGAAGAGCTGTGATCGTCTCCCATCCCGTCAGGCACAACAGAGAAACTATTGGGTCTAGAATCCCTACAAGGACGTCAGAGCACTGCGATCACCAGTAAATTCTGGTCGACATACGCTAGTCTCTTATCCCTGACGGTCTCTGAGATCATCCGTTCTTCGTCGGATTCAGATTCGTCAAATTTGCGTTGATTCACAGACTGTCTTCGATATGATGATTCTACTGGCTGTTGATCTAGCTTTTCCTTGCTCAACGGCGACAAGACGCGAGGTAGAGAGAGACTCTGAATGTACAGTGGAGTATTTCTCAATCTTGATGAATCTGAGATCCGATTGTAAACCAAGACGAACACAGCTGTAGCGGCTATCCACTTACCTAGAGGACCATCTGTACTTGACATACTGGCGAACCGACGCGTCGGACCGTCCTGGATCTCCAAAAAACGCTTCTGCTCCTCAGCATCCTGACGCCATCCTTTCGGTGCTCTGTACAAATCGGCAAACATGCTGGATTGCATCTTTCCCACTTCAAGCCAATGCGTATTAGCATTTGTAGCCACAAGCATTTGCAACTCTATGACAGGGATAGCGACACTCGTCATTTTGCGGTAGTGCATCCTTGCCATGTTATTAAACATCAATTGCAGACCGACGGGCAGGCAAAGCCGAATTGCAGCAGGGGCGATTTGCCATGTAATGTCAATCATGTCTACTCCCACTTTCAAGAATGTTGCTGTAAAATAATTAGTCTGCCTGAAACAATTCTTTTTTCAATGCCGAGGAAATTCAAATACCATCGCGATCAGCTTCCCCTGCAAAATTTGACGCAGGTGCATTGAATGGATCATTGAACCCGTGGGCGAATGACTTCCCTGCTAGTGACAAAATCTGTCCCTCCGCAGTCGTTAAAAAACCCTTGACCTTCCCAACCTGAATGGTCCACATGCACACATAGGCAGCAGCGTGTGGTTGGGGTCCAAAAAGCCTATTCGCTGTAATCTCGAGCCCTTGAATGCGATCTTGTCATTAATAAGTACGTGAATGGAGTTACAAGTTGTCTCACCTGAGACTAAGAGTTGTCGTTTCGACGGCACAAATATATGTGATAGCAGAAGTCCGTCAGGACAATATTCCTCAATGGAGACAAATATGGGGTCGATATTGAGTGACAACTCTGGAATTTTGGTTAGAAATGAACTTAAGAAATCAAAATCGCGCGATGGACACAAACCCATCATATAATCATGCAATCGCAGCATAATTTGTATCTCCGGTATGGCAATTACCAAGCACGGCCCCAAGTCGATGCCTTGAGTCTTTATCGCCTCCGATGTTCGACCGCTTTCGAATCCCGGCAAGCCGGCGGGTACTGCGATGGTGCCTTTCTCGACAACCAGTGCTAAGTCGAAATGAAAAACATTGTTCTGTTGGGCAATAAGCGGAAGTCAGAGTAATGGAAGATCGGAAAGTTCACCTTGCCAGGTCGATACTTGAGCTCGAGAGGATCGCCGACTCCTTTCCCCTTCTCGTGTCTTTCCAGATACTCTCTGGTCGTGGAGTATTGTGTGAATCCTCCGAAATAGTTCTCCCGCAGGACCATGACATAACGAACGATCCAGCCAAAGAGCTTTAATGCCGGGGAAGGAATCTACAGAATCCTCTAGATCAACCTAGATATCCATGATGAAGGCGGCGCGGAAACAATGTACCTTTATATCCAGCTTCAGTTGGTCTACACAGTCTTCCCGACTTCAGCAAAATACGTGTATGACCCACTTAAGTGAAACGCCGCGACCCTACCGATGTCAGTCAGCTGCTCGGCGGCAGACGCAGACAGTGCGTGCGTGTTCCACCGTGGGGAATGTCAGGCCCAAGGCCACGTCGGCGTGAAAATAGAAAAGGAGACGGTTGAGAGAGCGGACGAAACTTATTCGAGGGGATGAACGCATCGCCCTTCAACCTCTCTCCCCTGAATGTGAAAAGAGCTACAGATGCAATCCAGGATATCAGCAGAAGACACATCATATATATAAAAAGCAAGCAGATACTTACTGTTCTCCCGCCTTTCGAGCGGGCGATCAATAATGTTGTGATCGTTTGCATATAGATTAAGCTCAAAATTACTAAGGGTTAAATAAAGACTGTAAGTTATCGGAACGAATGTGTTGAAGTCGCTGGGTGGGCCGGCGGACCAGTCTTTGCTCAGGTCCGCAATCATATTGATGTGATCACGAATCAGAAAGAGAACGGGCCGGTCTAGCTCGAA
>JAJOHG010000218.1:0-43622 GCA_021029095.1 Phellopilus nigrolimitatus
ACACACGAATAAACCTGCATATAATGATTCTCCATCAAATCTAGTTTCTACTCACACTGCCCGCTGTCCGTCTTTCCCCGTGAGGTTCGACTGAGCGTCCCAGAACAAGAGGAACAAAGACGTGAATCTAAATTTTCGTTTAGTTCGCAGAAAGAACTAATCTTATATATTCACCAAGTGCACCATGGATAAAAAATAATAAGGGGACACAGGGGTTTAACTGTTTTCCGCTGAATAGGATTTAGCTATCAATAGCCACACAAACCTGACACAAACAAAACTGGCACGAAAGATCAAATATCATAGGGCAGTCAGTATTCACCACTCTCACATCCCCCCATTCGGAAGCCTTTTCTTTTGCTTCCGTTTCAGCTTGAAACTCGGTATCAAAGCCATCACTCAACGAGAACAAATTTTGACTTTGGAGTCCAGCCCGAGCGAGAGGATATCGGCATTACGCACAAGATCGGGTCGCATGTTACATGTTGAAAGGCAATTCATATCCGTGTCGCCTCAGAGCCTCTTAAAGAGCAAGCCATCGACCAACCACACAACGGCCAATAACGTTTGTGCAGAATGCGGATGCACATCATATGAAGGCATATCATATATCATAGAAAGAAAGAGAAAAAATGCTGCGAAGATGAGAAGAGAACGACAGTGCTGAACTAGCGCTCGTGCCCTACATCCACGCCTCAGGACGGAGTCGCACATCCCTCTCCCCAGCGAGCCCGTCCCATCCCAACGTCACGAGCACACGGCCCACAAGTCGAAAAAAAAAAACGGCACACCGAATCGCGAGTAGGGGCACACAACAGGGCGATTTTATTTGGCGGGGTTGGCGTTCCTGCAAGAACGAAACGCGGTGTCAGTACGGACTGCACTCAAGGAGACGCACACAAAGGAGAAGAAGAAACGAAAGACGAGTTCAGATAGGAGCGAAAGACGTTAGATGCATTGTTGTCAACACGGTAGTTTCAGTGTGAACTATGCTTGAATTCGGTGTATCATCTTATGAGCGCGCACATCCTCTCCAGATGTGCGCAGAGTACGGCAAAAGGGGGGAAAAGTGACGAAAATTGACAGGAGGATCAGAACTCACATCTTCCGCTTGCCGCCTGGCGGCAACGCGCTCACATTGACGAAGCTGCCAGGTTCGTTTCAGGTTATCTCCCAAAACACAGAGACAGCACACCACGCACCGCCTGTTATATATTATCCTCTTCTTCGCGCGGCCCTTGGGCGTCTTCTTCTTCTCCTGCTTCTCCACCTTGGGCATCTGCGACTTGACTTTGCCCGCGCGGGCGAGGGAGCCGTGAACTGCACAAGATAAATACGCCGCGTTGCAAGCCGTCAGCAAGCGGCACCGACGACGACGATATCGGGCGGTATGCGCCTGATATCAAGAAAGGGCGGCGACGTACCCTTTCCCATGTTGTGCTTGACGATACGGACGGTGCGGACGACGGCGAGCAAGCGTATAATTCTGGTCCTGTATAGTTGCCTCGGCACGCGCCGAAGCATCCTTTATTTGGAAATAATCCTGAGTCACAAATGGTCACGTGTACACTCTTTTGGCAGGCCCGCGAGTTATGTAATAAATGCGGCATGACGCGTCTTCGTTCGCGACGTGCGTACGCACGTGCCTTGAGTATATGTGTCTCCCTTCTCATTATAACGTAGCAAGGCTATCTCAGCATCTACCATATTTTAGGAGGCTTCGACCTTATCAAATATTCTGGATGTTCCCGTATGTATCGTGCACCTCAATATGTAAACTGACACCCCTTGCAAAACAAATTTTCTTCCTTTCCACATACGTATGTATGTATGTACATAACATAACTCTTTTTTAATCTCACAAACTCAATGTACACGGGTATACGACATCTCGGCGTAAGATCCTTGATTTTTCAAGAGCTGGAGCAAGGCGGATGAGTCTGGCTGGATTGGTGAAGTATTTGAGTTTCGGAATGCCGATAGCATACTGAATATTCTCTTCGGCCCTACTGCAGATTGCTACTCATTCTCCCAACTCTAAATTTCAACGAACGCAATCTCACTCTTCGCGTCAAGCTCCTGCCCGATTATTAAGATCTTGCTAGCACCCAAAGAGCCCTGGAACGAACGCGCACTCGACTCTCTCCAACATTCTTTGTTCTAGGTTCTCTCACTGAAGCCCTGACTCATGCACGCATAAACCGCACAAAATGTTCGTTACCGCATGTCTACGTATGCACATATCTAGCGTACAAGACAAAACAAAAGCCCCCAATCGAAACATACTCCCCGCACTCCCAATCCCCACATTCCCCGCGATCCCGCCTCGCCCATACCCAGCAGCCCTTCCGAGAAAAAAAAGTAACGAAAAAGCGTAAAACCCGAAAGACGCCGCACGGGGCCTACAGCTTCGCGTGGTCCCCGCGCGGGGGCGGGACGCCGGACGGGTTGTAGCGCAGCGCGTCGCGGTTGCCGCGCACGTTGTGCTCGATAGAGCGGTACCCCGCGACGGTCATCGTGATGTCCAGGTCCTGTCCAACGCGCATGCGTGTCAGCCCACATACCGCTCTCCACGAAAACAAGAGAGAAGGGGAGAGAGGGAGACGAGGGAAAGAGAGAGGGACGCACGGCGAGGAGCGACTTCATGACGTGGCGGCAGCCCGCCTCGCCGTCGTGCGCCATGCCCCACACGTACAGCCGGCCGACCGCAACCGCGTGTGCGCCGAGCGCGAGCGCCTTGAACGCGTCCGCGCCCGTGCGCACGCCCGAGTCGAAGATGATCGTCATTTCTGTGGGGGCAATTTCGTTTAGTTTAGTTTTTTGTCTTAGCAAAAATAAATAAAAACTGGGATGGGATGGGATGGAATTGAGAGAAGGGAGGGAAAAGCACTGACTGTCCCCGACGGCGGCGACGATCTCGGGAAGCACCTCGAGGCTGCCGACCGCGCCGTCGACCTGGCGCCCGGCGTGGTTCGTCACGACGATGCCCGCGCAGCCCACCTCGAGCGCGCGGCGCGCGTCCGCGGCGCTCTGGATGCCCTTCAGCACGAACGGGCGCCCGCCCGAGATGCGCGCCCACTGCGTGGCGTTTTCGTAAGAACAATATTGAAAAGAGGAGAGGGGGCGCGCCGCACCTGCTCGACGAGCCACGGGATCTTCGCCCAGGTGTGCGCCTTGCCGTGCCAGACATGGCGGTCGATCCACGCGCCCGAGTCCTCCTCGAGCGCCGCCTCGCCGCCCTTGCGCATGAACACCGGGTCCGCGCGGCCGTTCTCGTTGCCGACCTGGCCCGGCGGGTAGTAGAACACGTAGTTCGCGAGGCTGATGTCCGTGGGGCGCCAGCCGAGCTGCCAGGTGTCGACGGTGAACAGGAGCACGTCGAAGCCAGCGGCCCACGCGCGCGCCATGAGGCTCAGCGTGACGTCGTCGTCGGGCCCCGCGTACAGCTGGAAGAAGCGCGGCGCGCCCGCGCGCGGCGAGCCGCCGTTCGGCCCGTCGTATGCGTGCACGGCGTTGCTCTCGGTCGGCGTGGTCGCACCCGCGTCGTTCGCGGCGGCGACGTCCTCGATCGAGTTCGAGGCGGCGGTGGAGAGGCAGTACTGTGCGGGAGACGGGTGCGTCAGCTGGGTGGGCACGTGTGGGCGTGAGGGAGGGCACGGACGGGGAGGCCGAGCTCGCCTGCTATTCTTGCGGGGACGAGCTCGCCCTTGGGGGTGTAGAGCTTGTTGATACCGATGGGCGCGAAGAGGATGGGCGCGGGGATCTTGTGGCCGAACAGCGTTGCTGATTTCCAAACAAAATGAGCAAAACAAAATGTGAAAAAAAGGCGGAGAGGAAGACGCACTTGTGAGGTCGCGGGTGGTGGTGTCGACGAGCATGCGGGGGACGATGCGCCAGCGGTAGAAGGCCTCGCGGTTGGCGCGGTCTGTCCAGCCCATGCCCGCGTTTGAGTTGGCGTAGAAGTAGCCGTGGTCGGTGAGCTTCTTGCGGGTGGAGGCCTCGAGCTCATCGGGGTGGACGGAGAAGGAGGGCACTGCGGGGGCGTGGACGTGAGTGGGTACGCTAAAGGCGAGGAGTGGAAGGGAACGGACTGAGGCCGTGGTCGCCCCCGGCCTTGAAGACCTCGCGCTGGTAGAGCGAGTAGTGCGGGGAGGGCCCCTTGGGCTTGTTGTTCGGGTCCATTGCGGTTGAGTGGGTTGTTGAGTACGAGTCGGTGCGTCGGGGACTACTTATAGCTTGCGGGACGGGGCTCCGTGAGAGGCAGAGGTCGAGGAGAGGTGAAATGGCGGAGCGCGGATGTATTTCGAGTGTCCGTCATAGAGTGGGGCAGATCACGATGACGTCGACTCGACCAGGCTGCGATTACAGATTGAGGAGTCCCGCAGAACGTACACGGACAGCCGTCCTCCGTGCACACAATCAGAAGAGAATATAAACATCGTGTATTGCAGACAGAAAACAGCGAGAACGCATCTACCGGGCATCTATCACCCCATCATACAAATATACCCCTCCTTCGACGCGGGCGACCTGGAGACACGCACAAGCACGATTCAGTCAGCTATGGTCTACCAGGGGCAGAAATAAAAGAAAAGAGGAGTAAAAAGAACGGGTCAGAATTGCAGAAGTGTAACTCATCAACCAGCCCGCAAGGGCTGTATGACTGTTGAGCTTGATATGTGATACTTATTCATCATAAGAGAAGGGAAAGAAGATGAAAAGAAAAAGGAAATGAAGGAAAGAACTGCTCACCATCTCCCACCGGAGTCGAGTCGAGTCCGTCGAGCACGAAAAAAGACACATCCAAAAAACTCAAATTTATTCAAAACGTGCCCGCGCAAGCACGCGCAAACAGCCCGTCCAGCCGGCCCTAAACGCGCACAACACGCTCACGTGCCCCTCAACGGGCCACACCTCAACACAACCGCCAACACAACCCGCTGCGCCCTCTCGCGCCCTCGTCGCCGTTGCCATCCCCACCCACAGCAGCACGCCCCCGCAGACGCAGAGGCGACGACGCACACCCGATGTCGCCGCCCACGCCCACGCCGCCGACGCCCGCGCCGGACATCCTCTTCAACTCGCCCGCGCTGCACTCCCTCAAGCGCGCACAGCTCGTGCAGCTCTGCAAGCGGCACAACGTCAAGGCCGCGGGGAAGAACACCGAGCTCATCGAGCGCCTCCAGGCGCACGCGCGTGCGCGCCGCGCGGAGGGCACCACAGACGAAGACGACGACAACGACGGTGAAAACGAAAATGAACGGGACGACGACGAGGAGTGGCGGCGGGAGACGCGCCCGAGCGAGGTGTGGGAGATGGTCATGGACGACATCCCCGAGGAGGATACGGAAGACGTCTTCGTGCGCGGGCGCTCGGGCTCCATGAGCGGGAAGAGCATGCTCACCGGCGGCAGCAGCCAGGAATTCGGCACCGCAGGCAGCTCCAAACGTGCGTCCCTCCTCAGAACGACAAAAAACAACAACGGAGAGATCCGCTTCGTTTTTGTTTTCGTTTTTTTTTCCTTTCCGCACAGAAAGCGCGCTAAAGCTAACTCTAATACTCTGTTTCTCCCCCTTTTTTCGTCACTGCAGCGACGATGTTCAAGGCGCTCGCGAACTCGCTCGGACTCAAGCGCGCAGAAGGCGTGGGCGGTGACAGCGATGGGCCCGGCTCGCTCAAGAGCAGCACGAAGACCAGCGCGTCCGGCTCGCGCAAGGCGCTCTCCGCGCTGCTCAACACGAACCGCAGCGCGCAGGACATCAGCACCCTTCCCACCACAGCCCCCACCACAGCTCCAACTACAACCGCCAATGCACACCCCCGCGACTCGCTCACCGCGCACGCCATCCCATACAGCGCGATCCCGCCCGCGCCGCCCGCGCGCCTCCCGCGCAGCGAGCCCTTCGCGTTCTCCTACAGCGACGACGCGGGCGACACCTCGCTTGCCGAGTCCGTCGCGTCGCTCGACCGCCCCGTGCCCGGCATCGGCGCCGCGCGCGCGGGCGTCGACCTCGACGCGAGCGCCGGCGGCACGATCCGCCTCATCACGAGCACGAGCACGCGCGGCGACGACAGTGCGCCGGGGATAATGAGCCCGCCCAGACTGGCGCCCGTGCACCCCGCGTTCGACCTCGTCCCGCCCACGCCCGGCCACAGCTCGCTGCGCGCGTGGCCGATGTCGCCCGAGTGCGGCGGCACGCGCACGCTGTACCCGAGCCTCGATGCCGAAATGGACGCGGACGTAAACATAAAGACAGACACAAATTCGGGTGCGGACGCAGCGCTCTCCCCTCCGCTGCGCGCCGCGCCCTTTATCTTCGGCTCACCACAGCCCCCGGCGCACGCCGCGTCCGCAGGCGCCTTCGCGAGCGCCGCGAGCAGCGTCCTCGCGGAGATGCACGCGCGCCTCGGCGGCGCCGGCGCCAACACGCACACCCTCTCCGCGGACGCCCTCGCCCTCGGGCAGCAGCAGCAGCAAACAGCAAAGCTCTCGGAGGACGAGCTCCTGAACTACCAGTTCGGCGCGGGCAGGCGCAGCGCCGCGGGCACCACCGCGGGCGCGCGCGGTGAGGGCAGCGCGGCGTCGCGCTTCGACCGCGCGCACGAGCGCGCGTTCGGCCGCATGAACGGCATCGACACGCACTACGCCGCGCGGCGCGCACCCGCTCCCGCGCGTGCGAGCGCGGACGGAAAGGACACGGACGCGTCGCTCCCTGCGAACAGGAAGCGCAAGTCGGAGGCGCTCGGTGCGCGCCGGCGCGTGGGCAAGGGGCGGGGTATCCCTGGTGCGTTCGGAGACGAGGATGACGAGGACGACGAGGACGAAGGCGGAGGGGACGAGGAGAAGGACGAAGATAAGCAAGAAGAAGGAGCGCGCGAGAGGGGCGCGAAGCGTGCGCGCGTCGATGCGGGCGGGGGCGCGCGACAGCATGTCTCGATCGCGGGCGCCCCGGCGCCAAAGACGAAGGACGCCGCCGCGGACGACGGCAAGGCGCGCAAGCAGAACGAGGCGATCCGGCGCCGGCTCGAGCTCAACAAGGCGCGCCGGCGGAGCAGCCGCGGCCGCCCGACCGCCGTCACGCGTGCGTAACCATCTGTCTGTCTCTTGCCCATAAAACTAATGACTGATATAAAAAATAATTTAATTTAATTTCAGCAAAGCCGAAGGCCGCGTCGCGCTTCGCGTTCCTCGGCGCGGCGAAGACGCTCGTGAAGAGCGTGTGGAACCGCGGCGCGGGCAACCCGTCCGCCGCCGCTGCTGGCGGCGCGGGGGGCAGCAGCAAAGACAACAAAGACAAAGCCGCGAAGCCCCCCACCGCCTCCAAGCCCCTTCCCGCGCCCCCGGCGTCGGCGCTGTCGGGCAAACCGCCCATCCCAGACGCGAAGAAGCCGCCCTTCGGGTCCGCGCTCGGCGCTCGCCCCCCGTCGATGGCGCCGCGCAGCACGAGCGGGCCCCTGCGCCCCAAGCAGGGCGGCTCCGCGAGCTCGCGGACGGGCTCGCTCGCCAGCACGGCAGGCGGCGCCCAGCCGCAGAGCGCGTTCCCGGTGCTCGGCGGCGCGCGCCCGCGCAAGCCGTCACCTGCTGCTGCCGCCGCCAGCGCTGGAGGGAACAACGTTGGCTCTGGCTCTGGTCCAGCACCAGTTCCGGCCCCGGCCGTCCGCGCGCGCACGACATCGACGCTGTACGCCCCGACAGCGAGCTCCATCGCGAAGATGGCCCCGGCCGCGAAGGGCAGGCCCGCCGTACTGCCCGGTGGGTCCTCCAGCACGACCGCGCGCGCACGCGCGGCGGCAGCGCGCTCCCCGGGCCCGCCGTCGAAGATCCCCGTCTTCTCGCCGCCGCCTGCGCCGCGGAAGACGACCGGCGCGGACGGCGGCATATTCAGCGCGCCGCTCGTCCTGCCCGCGAGCCCGCAGGCGCGCCGCGCGACCGCGGCGGGCGGGCGGGTCAACGCGATTACGGGCGCGGTGTCGCCCGCGGGCGCCGCGCCGAGCATCGCGGGTCTCGCGGCGCGTCTCGTCGGCGAAGGAAAGAGCGGGCGGGAAGACGGCGAGGGGGAGGCGCCGCCGCCGCCGCCGACGCGTATCCCGGGCGCGCTGCGCAAGCCGCGCATCTCGCGCTCGAAAGTCATCGCGAAGCTCGGCGCGCACCGCGAGCGCGGCGGGCCCGCTGCCGGGCCCAGCTCCGCGGCGGCGGCGGGCGCGAGCTCGCCGGCGGGGCCACCCCGCACACCGAAGTCCCGCACGCGTTCGTCCGTTGGCGAGGCCGTGCGGCGCAGCGCGGGTGGCGCGAAGGCGCGCGACGCGGGCGCGGGCGGGGGCGTCGCGATGAGTGCGAAGAAGCGCGCCCGCGCGAGTGAGTATGCGCGCCGCCGGAGCGCGAAGGCGCCTGCGCCCGCGGGGCTCGGCCTGCTGAGCTTCGGGGAGGCAGAGAAGGGCGAAGACGCGGAAGGGATGGATGTAGATGATTGAGCAGGGGTCTGTGCCGCTGCTCTTTATTTCCCTTCATCTTCCCTCCCCCTTCTTGCGGGTTTTTTCTTTCTTTCTTTTATCGCGCTTGCTGCGCGCGCCCTTCCGCGCAGAGTCAGGGCGGGTGTTCCTCTGAATCCTCCAATTTTTGTTTTGTTCTGTCCATCCTGCTTGTCCCGACGGTCCATTGTTGCTTCCCGACGTCTCTAGGTCGAGCCTACGACCTCTTTTGTCTTTTTGAACATTGCTTGTATGTCCGTCTCCCCGTGTCTCGTGCGTCCGGGCGACGGCGCCGCCGTAAATTATGTAAAACAGCTGAATATGTGTAGACCCATTCTATCTCTCCTATTCCCATACCCGCTACGTCCGATACGTATGATACAACGTCCGCAATGAGATTTCATGATCGTGAGCGCGTCCGTCGTGCATTCGAGAGAAGAGAGGTAAACGAGTACTTAGTGCGCTGGAACACACCGCGAGGTGTGAGCACTAGAAAACAGACAGGAGAAAATTCTGTAATTCGAGTGAGAGAAGTTCAATAATACAGTACAGTGTTTTGCGCGTACCTGTAATTCGAGTGAGAGAAGTTGAAACTCGAATTACGGCGCGCGCGCATATAAGTAGGTTACGAAAAAGGAAAAGATTATCTAATAATGATGTCGTAACCGGGAGGTTACATGTTCACGGTCATCATTCACAATATATATACAGCATATATATAATATGATAATGGCTTGAGAAGAAAGGGGAAAAAAATGACAATCATTCTTCCTTCATAGGAGTCTCGGGACTTGTATTTTTTGTTTTGCTTCCAAGGTTTGCAGATCAACCTTTTTGGTTGAACTGCAAAATGTAACTTTGGCATGACTACCAGCACACATTTGCTGCTTGTGTTGCATAATACTTTGTGAAGCTGGGGCATAAATTCCCTGCTAAGAAGATCCAGTTTCTCTCATTTGTCCCCATCTTCCGAAACATAAATCTACTTCACATCACTGTCCCTACAACACACTCACTTCATACCACTGTCCCTACTACAACACACTCACTTCATACCACTGTCCCTACAACACACTCACTTCATACCACTGTTCCACAACATACACTTGCTTCACATCATGCCCTCTCAGAAAAATCAGACACATTTAAATGAACTCCCACCAGAGATCCTGTCTCATATTTTTGTATATTGTCTAGAGACTGGTCTTGATGACAATAGCGAACCATCTCCTTCAACTGCACCTCTGAGTCTAACTCGGGTCTGCAAGCTTTGGAGAGATATTGCCAATACCTCACCTTGCCTATGGACTGGCATTGAACTTAATAAAACATTTTCAAGAAATGGAACTAGCCTTAGTCCAGAAAAATTCCTCAACTGTCTGGGAAGATGGATAAAGAATTCTGGAGATCTTCCCATCTCCATTAGGTTCTCTTATAAATACAGGTACTCTTCTGATTCTGGCACATATGAAGGCTATTGCAATGAAATGAGGAATGTTGTTGCCCTGCTTCTAACATGTCAGCACCGCTGGCATACACTGAAGATTACTGTGGATGATCTTTCTGTGATTCAGGAGTTGTTGGATACAATGACTAATCTTGACAATGCCCCACATCTCAGGGAATTTATTCTTGACCCTGACACTGTGGGAGACAATAATTATCCTGCTTGGAAAGATTATCCTGCTTGGAAAGCAAGAGGCACTGCCCTAACTCTGCATCCCAAGGGTAGACATTCTGGGTATGCACGGCTTACAGGCCTTTCTCTGCACCCCGCCCCATCTGAAGAATTTATTTTGTGGTGGATTAAACAAGCACCAAACATAGAGACACTTGATGTTTCTCTTAGAATCCAACAGCCAGAGCATCTTCAACATCCATCTCCTCCTGTCCACAAGCTTAGCAACCTCTCTAAACTTTGTGTCCTTGGACTTGGCTCATCAGACATAGGGCCTTTGCTTGCACGGCTTAACCTGCCCATGTTGACTGACTTAGAGCTGGTTAGTATGGGTAAGACTAGACTTGATAACTGGACTTATGTTGAGGATCTTCTGAGGCACTCAAAACCACAGTCCCTTACAAACCTTACATTAACATGGACACCAATCAGTGAAGCTGGAATCCTCAGATGCCTGGAGCAATCCCCTGGCCTCATTGATTTGGGCCTAAGAATGACAGATATGATTCTGAATGCACTCACAGCAGGAAAAGGAAGACATCCTTACTGTCCTGCTCTTGAGAGCTTGAAAATTTCTGATGTAAGGACCAACTTCAATTTTGGAAACCTTTGGGATATGATACATTCTCGATTGTGTGACAAAAGATTTAAACCACTGAAAAAACTCACTGTTTCTGATAATACTGCTGAATCCCAAGTCACAGCCCTATCAAACTTGGGTTTGGAAGTAGTGCAGGCATAATTAATGAAGATCTTTAGTAGAGATGGGAGAAAGTGCTGTTGCTTGAAGAATAGACATTGTAGTAGTCAAGAATGGTATCACACATTTAATACAAAAAAGCCATGAGAAGTGGCAGCATCATGGTGCTGTCATGGGATCATCTGATGTCATCTGATGACCTGTTGATAGCAGGCTTCTTGACCAGTCAAAGCTACACTAAGAAGTCCAGCTGCTAGAGGACTACCCTTCATTGTGTGGGCCAAGGCAAATAGAATAAACCCTAAAAATTATTCTGCTCATCAGAGGTGGATTCTGAGCTGATTCCCTCACTGCAAAGACCCATCAGGACAAGCAAACTTGCACTCAAAGATGGTGGATGCAAAATAAAAACAACACATTGCTTCCTATTACACTGCGGCTTCAACTTAGAATTCCCCCATGTTGAGTTGAATAGTTGTTTTATTTAATAATGCTTTTTTCCCATACAAAAGTATTTAACAATTCTTGATGCCTTTATTCAAATGGCTGTTCAACTTCACTATGTCTTTCCCCATACAATAAACTTTATCATTATTTATTTACCTTTCTGTTCACACAAGAAGAGCATAACAACAGGGTGTTACTGCAGAAACATGCCTTTGTTGTGCTTTTCTACCCAGGGTAATGGTGTAAAGAACCCTAGATTGTGTTGTATGTGAAAAAGGATTGTGAAGCTCTTCAATGATTTGGATATAGGTGTCAAAAATGTTAAACATTGTTGTGTGGACATTGTTGTATGGAAAAAGGCATTGCTAAATGAAACAACTGATCAACTTACCACAAGGGAATTCTAAGCCAGTGCTTGCAGCATCATTTGAGAGAAGAGATACAACAAATACTTATTGCACTCGATACACAGACACCATTCACAATATCCAATATATACAGTATATGCATAATTAAAGTCAATTATGTCTAGAGAAGAAAAAGAAAACAAGACTCTCATTCTTCCTTCCTAGGAGTCTCAGGACTCAAAGCAGGACCCGTTTCAGGACCCGGACTCGGACTATACAGCCCTTCCTCGGCCTCCCTCCTCAGCCTCTCCCCAACCGTCCGCTCCTGCACTTCCGCCTCCGCGCTCCGCACCCCGCGCGCGCCGCACGCCGCGAGACCGCGCCCGACGACCGCGCGCCACGCGACGTGGCCCTCCACGCCCGCGCAGAACACGTTCTCGACGCCCGCGGCGCACACGGGCTGCAGGCCCGCGACGCCGCGTCCCGCCGTGCCGAGCGCGCCGCGCGCGAGCACCGCGAGCACGTAGTCCGCCGCGGGCTCCGTGTGCGCGTTCACGAGGCGCCCCGCGACCGCGCGCCGCGCGCGCGCCCACGCGGGGCCGCCGGCTGGTGCGGGCGCGCCGAGCAGGAACGCGTCGTGCACGCGGTGGTGCGCGGCGCGGGCGGGCGGCAGCGCGGCGAGGTGCTCGAGCGCGGAGAGCACGACGAGCGCGCCGAGGGAGAAGCCCGCGAGGCTCACGGGGCGCGCGCCGAACGCGCCCGCGGCGATGAGCGCGCCGAGGATCGCGCCGGCCTTGCGCGCGAGCGCGCACGCATTCGCCCAGGGGTTGTCGACGAGCGCGCCGAGCTTGAGGAGCACGGCGGGCGAGAGCGCGCCGAGGAGCGTCGAGAGCGCGGTGTGCTTGAGGAGGGACACCTTGAGGTACTGGAGCGCGTGCGACTTGACGAGGTCGCGGAGCGCGGTGGACAGCTTCATGAGCGCGTCGACTTCCTGCGGGGCGGTGCGCCGTCAGCACCGGCTGCTGCTTTTGCTCGGGAGGAGATCTCAGAGGGGACTGACTGACCCACTGGAGCGCAAACGTGTCCTCCGAGTCGTCGAACACCGTCCACGGCGCGGTGACGTCCGCCCTGTCGGCCAGCCAGCCGGTCACGCATATGCGCACCGCCAGCGTCTCGCGCGGCGCGCGCACGGGGACGAGCGCGAGGTCCGCAACGTCCCGCGTGTGGCGCGCGAGCATCGCGCCGCCCTCGCGCGCGCCGTACGCGCCGAACAGCGCGCCGCACACGGCGGAGCTGCCCGCGAGGCCCGCGGCGAGCCCGCCGACGGCGCCGGCTCCGCCGAGCAGCGCGGACACGCCGGCGCCGACGAGCGGCGCCGCGAGCCCGCCCGTGACGCCGACGAGCACGCCGCCCGCGAGCGCCGCGCCGCCGACGCCGAGCGCGCGCCACGCGCGGCCTTTACGTGCCTGCGCGGCCTGCGCGGCGCGCGTGTGCGCCGCGAGCGCGGGCGCGGGGTCCCGGAGCGCGGCGCGCGCGGCGGCCTCGTCGAGCGGGCCGAGCGCGAGGAGGAGCGCGCGCGTGTGCGCGGAGTATTGCTTGGCGGCGGCGAGGTGGAGGAGGAGGATGGTGTTTAGGAGGGGAACGAGGACGGCGGGCGGGGGGAGGGGCGCGAGGCCCCGTGTGGACGTCTCTGCGAGCGCGTCGATGGTCGGGCATTCCGCGTCTGTGTATAATGTGCTTGAGCAGGAACGGCGCCGACGCGGGCTTTGGGGCTCACCTTCACCGGGCTCCCCGCATGCAAGCCAGGCGTTCCTGAGCAGCGCGTTCGCCCACGCGCCGACCGCGTCGACGAACGCGGCGGCGGTCTCGGCGGCGCGCGGGCTGCCCGCGGCGCACGCGGCCTCGGCGCTGGCCCACCGCTCTGCGTCGTTCCTGTGCACGGCGAGTCTGCGGTACAGGTGCTCGAAGACGGCCTCGCGCTGCTCCGGGGTGGGCGGCATGGGCGCCGCCGGTGCCGACGTCGACGTAGCAGACATGGTAGCGATCTCTCGGTGTGACGCACATGCCGGCACCAGTACTGTCCAGATCTTCGAACACCGCCTCTCGTAATAACAAAGTAAAATAAAGTAAAATAAAAAGAAATACAGATACACACTACACACAGATCGAACACAGAAAAGAGAAAGAAAAACAGAAAAGAAACAAACACACATATCTCAACCCAAGAACAAGAACCCAGACAAAACAAACCAAAAAAACCAATACCCCGCTCCTCACAACCGCGCATGCCTACGCACTCGCCCAGCGCGCCTCCGCGTTCGTCAGCTCGCCGAGCGCACGGCGCTGCTGCTGCTGCGGGGGCGGCGCGCCCTTGCCCGCGAGCCGCTCCTTCTCCTTCTTCGCGCGCCCCGCGGCCGTCGCGGAGCGCGCCGCGGCGCGCGCGCGGATGAGCCGCACGGACGACGCGCGCGTCGTGCGCGGCGTCTGCGTCTGCGTCTGCGTCTGGGGTTGCGCTTGCGGCGGGGTGTGCGCAGACGCGCGGCGCCGCGGGGACGGCGACGCGGACGGGGCGGACGGGATGGGCGCAGGCGCGGCGCGCGGCGTGAACGCGGGCGCGTGCGGGTTCAACGCGGGGAGCTCCCCGTTTGCTCTGGGGGCGGCGGCGCCCTCCCCAGGGGCGCGGAGCGCGCCGAGCCTGCGCAGTCCGGCGTGCTTCGCGGCGAGGAGGCGGCGCGCCGACGCCGACGTGGACGCCGACGCCAACGACAGGGGCGCGGGCGCGGGCGCGGCGGCGCATGCGGCGAGGAGGAGCGGCTTGAGCTTGGCCTTCGCGGCCTTGGGCGGGAGCGACGGGCGCGGGGTCGTGTACACCGGGATTGGGCACGCGGGCTGCGCCGCGGCGGACGGGGACGGGGACGGCGCTGGGGACGGAGCGGGCGTCAAAGTCGGAGCCGGAGCCGGAGCCGTGAGGGTGATCTGGGCCGCCGCGGTCGGTGCGGGGCAGTAGGCGGCGGCGGGCGCTCGGACGGACGCAGACGGTGTAAAGGTACTTGACAAAGCCGCCGCCGCCGCCGCCGCCGGAGAGCCAGACACGGCGGGCGCCTCCGCGCGCACGGCCGCGCACGGCGTGCTCTCCAGCGCGCCAAACGCGTCGATGATGATGACCGAGTCCTCCGACTCCCCGCTCCCGCTCCCGCTCCCCTCCACATCCACACCCTTCCCCGCACCCGGGCCCAGCTCCTCATCAATCACAAACGACTCCAGCTGGCGGTTCTGCAGGCGCGCCAGCGCCTCCAAACTGCGGCGGCGCGCCCCACTTCCCCGTCCGCAGAGCTCGAAGCGCAGCGCGCACACCGCGCGCTCGCCCGCCGCAAGCGCGCCCCGCAGCGCCGCCAGCTCGGCCGCGTCGCGCGCCGCCGCGCGCGCGAGCGCGTCGTTCGCCTGCTCCAATTCGCCCCGCGCGCGCTCCGCCGCGGCGCGCGCCTCCGCGAGGGCGGAGCGCTCGACGATGATGCGCGCGAGCGCCGCGCGCGTCGCGGCGTGTGCGGCGCGCTCCGCCGCGAGGAGACGCTGCGCCGCGCCGTCGTCGTCTGTGCGCGCTTCGTTGTTGTGCCGGGGCTGCGCGGGAGGGACCGCGCCGAGCCGGAGGCGCGCCGCGGCGCCGAACAGCGCGCGCGCGAGGCGGGACGCGCGGCCGGGCGGGCCGAGGCCGAGAAGAAGCGCGAGGAGGCGGCGCGCGCGGCTGGGGAGGAGCGGGCGCGCGCGGGCGAGGGCGCGGAGGGCGGCCGCGAGCGGGGCGGGCAGCTGCGGGGCGGGGTGCGTCAACAATCAGGTGCGAGGGAGGGGGGCGGGGGCGGGACGTACGTTTGGCCAGAGGGCGTTTATATCTGCTCCCGCGTCCGTCTCTTCGTATCTGTCCGGGGCAGGTCTTGGAACGCGGCTCGCGTGGAGGGCGCGCGGTGGCGCGCGCCGGGCTTCAAGCTCTGTATCGCTCGTCTCGTCGGACATCGCAGTCGCGGATCTGGATGTGCTGGTGGGTGCTGGGTGCTCGCACAGACCGAGCCGGACGCGGGGCGCATTTATAGACCCGGAGAGGCTTGGGGCGGCTGGCACGGAGCTGGTGCGGGGTGCCAGCCGCCCCAAATCCAGCCGCTCGAGCGTTTCCCAGACGAGAGAGAGAGAGAGGACCGCTGGTGTCCAGTCGAAAGTCGAGCGCAGAACCGCGCCGCTCAGGCCGTCGTCAGACGGGGCCCGCCGCTCCATCTCCGCGTCGAGCGTGTCCAGGAGTCCAGTCCAGTCCAGTCCAGTTTACTTGCGGACAAGCAGCTCATGAACCGACGAGTTGCCTCCGTTCCCACGTCCCCACCACAACCGCGGAAGCAAAGTTTAAACAATCACCAAGTCAAAGTCAAAGTCAGAAGTCAAAGTCAAAGCGAAAAAGAAAGAGCGCCTCATCCGCTACTCACAAGCCACTCACAAGCCACAAATCCAACTCATCTGCTATTATCACACGTATATATGTAGTATATATGTAGTATCATACACCTCCGCTTTGTCGCCGTCGTCTATCTATATGTATATATATATATACGTACAACATATGTACGCGCGAGGAAAAGAAAGAAAAGAGGCAAACTCGAAGGCGGAGCGAGAACAAAGGGATAATGATAGGGAAGACAACGGGCGAGAGAGGGGCATAGAGTAAGAGTAAGAGTAATAAGTCGGGGGGGTGGGCCGAAAGTATTAGAAGCGACGAGGAAGTGAGAGGGAGGCGCATAGGACGAGAGAAACGGCGTGCATACTGCATAAGCGGGGGGAAGTGGGGGGGGGAGCAGAAAATACAAGCTAACGACACAGTAGTAGTAGTGGTGCGGAGGAGGCGAGTCGGGCCAAACACATACGAAGAAGAAGAAAAAAGAAAACAAATCACAAAACAGCAGCAGCGACGCTCAAATCCTCCTCGCCATCCCGAGCGCACCCGCATACCCGCCCCACGCAACATCAATCACAGCCCACAGCGCGCGGTCAAACACGCCCAGCGAGCACGCATTGCGCCACAGGCCGTGCACGCGCAGCGCGCCCGCCATCAGGCTCGCGGGCGCCAGGCTCGCCGCGAGCGCCGCCGCGAGCAGCGCGACGGACGCGCCCTGCCCGAGCACGCACCCCGCGGGCACGCACGCGGGCGGCACGAGCCGCCGGAAGAGCGTCCCCGCGCAGCGCGTGTAGAGGAAGGACACGAGCGGCGCAAAGTCCGCCGCGGACGGCACGCCGAGCGGGACGAGCGGGAGCATGCGCGTGGTCGCGCCCGCGATCTCAGGTACGTCCGCGTCGGCGGAGGCGGGGCAGCGAGGGGAGACGGGGAACGGCGGCAGGTGCGCGCAGTGCGCGGCGAGCGCGAGCGCGTGCACGGGGATGAGCAGCACCTTCGTCTTCCCCGGCGCGGCGCCGCCGCCGCCGGGCTCCGCGGAGTGCACCGCGAGCATGTGCGTCGGGAAGCGGCCCGGCGCGTCGCCGAGCGGCGCGGCGGGGACCGCGACGGGCACGCGCGCGGGGAGGTCCGCGCTCGTCGACGCGCTCAAGGGCGGGGTCTGCGCGGCGGCGAGGCACGCGAACAGGCTGCACGGAGAAAAGGGAAGGCGGGTTATAAGCATCGAGTCGATGTATACGATGAAGGAGGGAAGGACGCGAACTCACTCAGGGCCGATCTTCGCGAGCCAGTCGCGCGCATAGTGCGGCGGCATGTCCACCAGCTCCGGGTTGAGCGCGGCGCGCGCGAGGGCCGCGGCGTCGACCTCGCGGAAGGCGGGGCGCGCGAGGGTCGCGGGGAGGCGTGTTGCGGGGCGCACGGCGGTGCCGTCGCCGCTGCTGCAATGCACGCCCGCGCCGTACGCGCGCTGCGCGTCCACGGGGGGCGGCGCGTCCCAGTCCCAGTCCTCTTCCTCCTTGTCGTCGTCGACGGGCGCGCCGCTGCGGCCGCGGAGGCGGCGCTCCCGCGCGAGCATGGCCTCCATGGAGGGGTACCCGGCGCCCTTGAGCATCGCGGGCTTCTGCGGCTTCGCGAGGGCGGGGGCGGGGGCGGGCCGGCGCTGGTGTGTGTGGCTGGCGCCGCGCGCGGAGGCGGGGGCGGCACCGAGGAGGAGCGCGCGGCGCCGGCGGGCGGACGCCTTGAGCCGTGCGGCGATGTCCCGCGGCGAGTGGGTGCTGTTGGCCTTGGAGGCCTTGGAGACGGAGGATGTAGGTGTAGGCTTGGGCTTGGGCTTGGGAGCGGGAACGGGAGCGGGCCGGGACTCGCGGGCGAATGTAGTGGACGGGAGGGGACGGGAGGGTTTGCGGTAGGTGGTTTTGGCCTTGGAGGGCAGGGCGGAGGAGGAGCGTGTCCTGGAGAGGACGTTGGTAGCGATCATGGTGGACGAGGAGAAGTGGATGTGGAAGTGGAAGTGGACTGGGAGGGCGGAAGCAAACGGACGACTTCGGTGGGGAAGAGGAGGAGCGGGGGAACAAGGAGGGCAGCGCTGGCCCGTATTTGAGGGACGCGCAGAATGGGAGTGGGTCCATTGCTGGTCGTCGACTTGGATTGCTGTTGGATTGCGCTGGATTGCTTTTCTGCAGGTGCGTCAACAGCCGCCAACACGGACCTACACAGACGGGCCAGCACACCTGCCTCTCTTGGCAGGTCCTTCCTTCTACAGGCATGACGTCCCATTAGGTCAGCGGTCGCAGTCGTGTCTAAGCGCACACAGCGGTCACAGCAGCCTGCGCCCGAGCATAAAGAAGAAGAGGTCACAATAGCCCGTGTCCTTTGCGCTTTGATTTTCGCAGACAATGAGCGACGGCCTCGAACGTCCTGGACACAGGTGCGGGCCACGAGAGGGCGATTAGGTGTGGCTGCTCCGTCTGCACATCGTCGTCGTCGTCGTCGTCCAAGCAAAGTGTCTTTACCCGAAACTCCCCCATCGTTCGTCTGCCTATGAACGAGCCCCCCGGCACCCGCATCGGCCTCTCGCAACCCTTCGAGTCATCGATCGCAAGGCTCAGCCAGCCGTTCCGAGCCATCTACCTCTCTCCAGACGAGCTCAGCTTGGGGCCCTCCTTCATCTCCCCACACCGGCGCGCAGCGGTAACAGCCCCATTGCACCCCTTCATCTTTACAGCTGTCAACGTCTAGAGACCACACCTTCAAGCACCGATCCTCCGCACACCGTCCGCGGGCTCGCACCGATCCTCCCTGTCCTTTTGCCACCTTCCATGAAGAGACCGTACCTATCCTCCCAGTCCTTTTCCCTCCTTCCAAGTAGAGACCGCGTCGATTTCCTCCTCAGACCTAGACATCAGCTTCTGCTTCCTCTTCTCGGGCAACGCGAATTCGCATTCCCTCGTAACGCACTCGCAGGCCCAGCGTCCGCGGAGCGGCCCTGCCTGCGCACTTCCTCCTCCTCCTCCTCCTCCTCCTCCTCCCCCGCCGCGCCGCCGACCGAACTTCCTCTCCCGCACGTTCTCGCGCCCAACGTGGGGGGGTGCATGCCCGGCCGTCTCCCTCCGATTCCGAACGCCCGGCGCCGCGGTTCCAAAAGCGCGCGCACGCACTCGTCGTGAAAGGCGCGCGCCGATCCTAGCCGATCCTAGCTCCAGCAGCAGCAGCTGCCCGCCCCGCCTCCGGGACGGGAGGAACGCAGATGGCATCGCACCGGCCGGCCGGCTGCGTCGACACACGGAGGCACACACATCTACACACACACGGACGGACGGATACATCACCCGTGCGCGCGGGTCCCCCGTCCTCATGTCCGGCCGGGCTGCACGCCCGCCTTCATACACGCCAGGCCCCGCGCGCGTCCAACCTGAGCTCGCCGAGACGCACGGAGATGCACAGAGATGCATGTACGTGCCGCCCGGGCTCGCGCACGGGGGAAAAAAAAAGGACGAGCAGGCACGCAAAGGATAGATACATGCACCACCGGGCGGCGGGCGGTGTATGTAAGCAGCCAACCAACCCGTCTCCGGGACCCGCGCCCTCTTCGCCACTACGTCCCCTCGTCCACCGCCGCGTCCGCGTCCGCAACGCACGCGACTCTCGTTTCTCGTTCTCGTCTCCGATTCCGATTCCACTTCCGTTCTTGAAGTCCGAGAGCCAGCCGAGCCGCGCCAAGCCGAGCCGGGACCGAAAACGCGACTTATGGAGAGAGCAGGACGCACGTCGAGTTTTAGTTTTATCTTATGCTTTTTGCCTTTTGGTTTGGGGCTTTGGTGGATGTTGCCAAAAGCCAACCGCGAGCCACCAAACCAAGTGACGCGCCTTGGTCCGTGCACCGGCCTAACGGAACGAACACGTGACGTAGGCGATCGGGAGGTTCGAAAATGAGGCTGTGGACGATGGCCGGAGCGTGCTAGTACTGTATCATTATGTAACTAAACACACCGGCGAAAATAATGCTACTTTGCTTTCACTCACACCTTCCACATCTCCCACATCGAAGTACAACAAGAGAGCCAAGAAGAATTTTATTGATTATGCACAGCGCGGATTCTGGGTTACACTACTTTACTACTGCCTACTCCGGGCTTGGGTTTCGCACAGAGGGACGGGCCGGGGATGCACATAAACAAGAGTTAGAGGAAGAGGAAGAGAGAAGGGAGAAGAACAGGGTATGCATGCGAGAACATAGCGAACATGACATTGATTCCATAAGGGCGGAGGGGATGGGCCGCGCGGGCCTGGTATTAGCCGCGGAGGCGGCGCGCGGAGCGGGCAAATAAAATAGAGCGAATAAAGAACCTAGTACGATTAAAAACGCGTCCATCGCAGAAAAAAAAAAAAAAGATCCAAACACGTATCGAGACCCCGACATGCCGCCCGCGCACGCCCCACAGCCCAGAGAAGAGAAGCCCCACGGGAACACACGCTCACGGCGGCGCGCCCGCACACACGCCGAGCGCGCCGAGCAGCACCGCCCACGCGACGTCCAGCGTGCCCCACACACCCGCGTCGCACACGCCCAGCGCGCGCGCGTCCGCCGCGACGCCGCCCACGAGCTGCACGCGCCGCAGCAGCGCGCGCGCGTCGCGCGCGTACAGCGCGACGAGCGCCGCGCTCGTGCCCGCGATGCTCTGCGCGAGCGCCGCGGGCGACGCCTCCGCCTCCGCGGCGTCCGGCGCGCGGTTCGAGAAGAAGGGCTGTGAGAAGAGGGTCGTCTGTGTGGGGAGGTGCGGCAGCGAGGCGGCGGGCCCGCTGGGCGAGTGCGTGGGCGTCGGGAGGCCGTGCTGCAGCTCTGCCGCGGGCGGCGGCGGAGGCAGGAGAGGCACGCCGAGCAGCGCGCGCAGGAAGTTGTCGTGGCGCTGCGTGTAGAGCACGGCGACGAGCATCGGGAGCAGGTGCGGCGCGGGCACCTCGACGGGCACGACGGGCACGGTCACCTCCGCCGCCGCCGCGCCGCCCGCCGCGAGCTGCGCGGCGGGGTCCGACGCGGGCAGCGTGCGCAGCGCGGTGCAGTACACGGCGAGCTGCACGGCGTGCACGGGCGAGAGCTGCGCCGCGCGCGCCCCGCCGGCACCGGCACCGGAGGCGGGCTGCGGCGCGTATGCGGCGAGCATGTGCGTCGGGAGGTCGCTCCGCGCGTCCGCCACGCGGATGCGCGCGTGCGTGGGGAGAGAGCGGGGCCCGCGCGGCTTGTGCGCGGAGAGGACCGTGGTGTGCACGAGGACGGCGAACATCCTGTTATTAAAATCGATTAAATGTCGTCAGCGAAACACGCCCCCCGGTTGATAGAGATGGGGAGGGTCTGCGCACTCGGCACCGTTCATCTCGAGGCAGTCCTTGACGAACTCGATGTTCGTGTCCGCGAGCGCGGGGTCGACCACGGCGAGCGCCGCGCGCGACGGCTCGCGGAAGGGCGGGCGGCGGAGCTGGCGCGGCAGCGTCACGCTCGTGAACGCGGGCGTCGCACTCTGCGGGTCGGCGCCGCCCATCTCCCATGCCGCCGCCTGTGCAGCGGCCTGCGGGCTCGCGCCAGAAGCAGCCTCGTCGTCGCCCTGCAGCTCCTGCGACGGCGAGGATGTTACCGCGGCGGACGTCCTTCCGTTCTTTTGGGCGCGCAGGCGGTCCCGCCGCCTGCGCTGGAATCTCTGCTGATACGAGGGTGCGAGCCCGTTTTTCCTGAACGGCGAGGCGTTCTCGTTCCGCGCAGCGGACACGACGGACGACGGCCTCCGGGAGGGAGCTCGAGAGGCGGATCCCACAACCATTGCGGGGTGGGTAGATGAGAGTTTTGGAGAATTGACGAGGAGGGATGTTGGAGACGACAGACGACAGACGACGCTTGAGAAGGAGGAGCAGGGGGTGCGTCGCCGTTAAGTAGAAAAACGCAGGCGGTTCCACGCGTTGAAGGGGGATGAAGGGACACGCCCGAAAGGGATAGCAATTGAGTGAAAAGAAGAAGGAAGGGATAAACAGCGAAGACAACGAATCACGCTCGAGTTCTCGAATGGACGACCCAGCACTCACGTCCAGTCCAGCCAGCACAACACGCACCTACACTTCAAAATAACGTAAGCACCATCCATCTCTTACATAACAGCACAGGTAATCCACATCCGGAAGGCGCTTCCGCTACCAGCAGCCACAGAGGTGTCAGCGCACAGTCACGAAAAATATCCTGGCATACGCAGTAGAAGGCACAAGGACAAGCTCAGAGACATCTGAATGTATGAAGCTCAGCTAACCAAGCGACTTGATCTCAGGAAGACTCTTGTTCAGTCGTGATATGACTGTCCTCTATGCATCATTGGCAGGGTGAATAGTCATCAACAAAAGTGACGTCTGGCTCGAGAAAACTAGCTGTTCCGTAATGCGTACGCAGCTGCAGGAAAATGCAGGGCAATGCATGCACTTCGTGACTCGAGTCCAGAGAGAATGTAGCAAAATCCCAAAGCAGGCTCAGACAATTAGTGGGTCGGGTCGTCTCGTAGGTGGCGCATGCCCAATAAATGCCTGAGGCAGAGCAGTCGCAGAGATTGAGAGCAAGTAGAAAATGGAAGGCGCAAGTTCATCGTAGCCTTTCGGAAGATTGCTTGAGGACCTTGTGAAGCGCAGTTTCAGACGCAGCTGGGAATGTGCAGTGCGCTACGGAAGGAATTTGACCGCGCAGAAAGACCAGGATACAAGGTGTTAAAAAGAAGTCTTACATATGTCTGGAGATGAGAGGACGACATGATTAGAGAAGAGGAAAGAGCTCGAGGCATTCACACAAAGGAACGGTGGCTCGCTTATCTAATACTAAGAGACCGGCCCTAAACATATTGAAAGATCATGCTCACGTGCAGAATCACCTTCGCATTTGTAAATTGTATATATCTTGTATATCATTGCAGAAGCTAAGCAGATACCAATGCACATTCTTACGTTGGAAGAAAGAAGCAAGTAACATTGGGATAGCCCTGGACTTCTTGTGAAGGGGTTTTTGCAAAGTAAAGATTCGGCGCAGGAGAAGGCGAGCGAGAATGAGTCGTGTCCAGAGAACAAAGCAGCGACAGTTCACGATCATTGACATTTGCGCGCCCTGGCCTTCGTATATTGACTACGTTGTTAATTCATTACTACAGCTTCGATCGGCCTGAACACAGTTGCGACAAGCCCGTCACAAGAAACACGACCTGTCACATCACGCTTGTTGATCCATCTGGATCCCTTGTCCTTCCGTAGACGACGAGCCCGACCTTGTATCCTCGCTGGCGGGATTCGGTATTACCATTCTTAAGTTCAGCGCCTACCTTCGCCTGTCTCCCCCAAGCACCCTCCACTGTCCCCATCCACTCTCAAGCGACTAAATATTCTGAAACACTGGACACACTGAGACGAGCGATGGCCTCGGCGGCGACGGCGCGTCCGCGAAACGGCAAAGGGGGCAACAAGTCGACGCTCGAGGCGAACCACCGCTTCCCCGCGTTCTACACGTGCTACCTCCTCAAGTCCGTGCGCACGCCCAAGTCCAACGCGTGCGTCTCCGTCTTTCTGAGTCCGGCCTTGCATCTCTACGCACCTAAATAACTTATGATAAAATGTCTAACTCTTAGCTCACAGGACGTACATCGGGAGCACGCCTAACCCACCGCGCCGTCTTCGGTGCGTCTCGCATATCCCCCTTCTCTCGTTTCCTAAAACCTGACGCGTTCACCGCGGGTACCAGGCAACACAACGGTGAGCTCGCCGCGGGAGCAGCGAAGACCGCTCGTAACCGACCGTGGGCCATGCATATGATCGTGCACGGCTTCCCCTCGAAGCTCGCGGCGCTCCAGTTCGAGTGGGCCTGGCAGCACCCGCACATGTCTCGGCACCTTAAGGGCGTGCGCGACGCCAGCGGAGCTGCGAACGGGAATGGCCTCAGCGAGGGAAACGCAAATGCTCCGCTGTTTGGAAGGGGGGCCAGGACGCTGAAGGCGAACATCAAGTGAGTCCATGCACCGATTTACGTCTTCGAGAGTCGTTGCGAGCGAACGAACGCAGGGTCGCGCGTACGATGCTTGCGACGCATCCCTACACGACGTGGCCATTGTGCGTGAAGCTCTTCACGCACGACGCCGTCAAGCTTTGGACGGCTGCGGATCCGGGCGCGCTTTCCGCCTCGGCCAAGAAGGCAAAATCGAAACTGAACCCGGCAGACTCACTTGTCGAGGACAATCTGGTCGCGAATCTGCCGCGCGGGCTCACGGTGACAGTCGAGCTGGAGGGAGTCGACGGAAAGGGGGAGTCGGAGCCCGGAGCGGGGCTGAAGCGAACAGGACCGATAGACGTTACAGATGGTACGTACAGAAACCGAGACTTTTCATTATTCTCTAAACATTCATTTTATCTCAACGCCATCTTTATTTTCACCGACACCCCGCCCTATTACCATCATTCGCCAACAGCTCAGTTCACCTTGACGCACCTCGCGAAACACACCGCGCTCCTCGCGCGCGCCGCCGTGCCGACGTGCTCTGTCTGCGCGCGGCCCCTCACGCTCGGAGTCGCCCCGGAAGACCAACTCGCGCTCGCGCTGTGCCCCGCGCCCGTGTGCAGCGGCATCGCGCACCTATCGTGCCTCGCTCGCCGGTTTTTAGAGGACGAGGCGCAAAGCCGCTCGCACGCGACGCCTGACGCGCCCGCCTCCTGCGGCTCGGCGCTCATCCCGCGCGGAGGGTCCTGTCCCTCCTGCACTTCCTATGTCCTATGGGGCGATGTCGTGCGGGGGTGCTATCGCCGGTGGGCGGGTGCCCAGGGGGGCATCGTTATGGCCGATGTTGACGAGGAAGAGATTGACGACCAGAAGGCGGCTGGTGAAGGAGAAGCGGATGAGGCCGAGGCTCCCCCGGTAAAGATGCCGAAGAAAGCGAGGGGGAAGGCGAAGGCGATCGAGGACCTGGGCCCTTCGCCGAAGAGGAAGCGCGCGGCGTCGCCTGACAAACCGAATTCTAAATCCAAACCTACGACGACGAGGGCGAAGTCAAAATCAGCCCTTGCGGCTCGGAAGAAAGCGGTGGATGACAAGGAACCTGAGTATGAGACATTTGACCTCAATGTGAGCGGCTCGGAGTCTGATAGCGTGCCTGGAACGAGCTCGAGGGCTGCGCCGAAAGTAACAACTACAAAATCGAAGGGGAAGACTGCCAAGCACAAACCTCGGGCTACTTCTGCAAAGGGGAAGGGGAAGGCGGGTCTTCATACTCTCGCGGAACCGTATTCGACACATACAATAAGCCCGGGCCATGCATTTGGCGCATTCTCTCGAAGGAAAGCCTTGTCGGGACCCACTGAGGATGTTGGCGACGAGGATGGCGAGTTCTTCGACCTGAACGCGATCAGCTCAGGCGACGAGAGCGATGACGGGGCTCCGCCTGCGCCTGCTTCATGCGTTTTCTCTCCGTCTCTTTCAGTTCTTAGCAGGTCTAGGATTGGAGCAAGTACGAGTACAAGCATCCGCGGTGGATCTAATCCCTATCTTCAAGTCGATCCCACTATTGACGCAATACATATGCCAAAACCAAGAGCAGTCCAAACCTCTCTAAAGCGTGAACAAGCGGGGTCGACACAAATGCAGGAAGACTCACAACCGAACTCAGTATCTCATGCTGGATCTGTAAAGTATGAACACTGGGAAACGATCGGGGAGATTATCGACTTGGACGCGCTCAGCACAGACGATGAAGGCTCGCAGCCTGGGCGAGCCGGCACCACATCCCATATCTCAGTTACTAGCCCTCGCGTGCGCGCTCATCCGATGCTTTATACAAATATTAATAATTCGAGCCCGAAACCAAACCGAAACGCTGCTAGCACGAGTAGGCGTAACCTCCTTCCAGGAGATGCAAAACAACACAAAGGTGAGCTAGAATTTTACCTGAAAAAAGAAAAAAAAAGTGTTTGTTGATTTTTTACTTCCATGAATCAGATGCTATTCCTACGCATCCGCCTAGTACGCACTCACCTTCCCGATTGCTCCGATCTCTATCTTCACTGTCGCTGTCGTCACCGCCGGCCTCGCCTGTCGTGCTTCCCTTGTCCCGTGGAGACGACGTAGACATAATCCTACTCTCTGATTGACTCCCAAGTTGTATTTCTTTTCTTTTCTTTTCTTTCCTGCAGCAAAGCCTGCTAGTTCGGGCGGGTACTCTCCTTGCTTGATATACACCGGATCTCTTCGGAACCAAATTTATCTAGTGACTTGGTCTATACCCCCAGCCAAAGTAGATTGATTCCAAAATCTTCGGCACAAGCAGATAATCTCGATAATACCCAATGAATATGTAGCATGTAGCTAAACAGAACATGCTTGTAGTCCTAACTTGAAGTCCCAGATAAACTCATCTCGCACTCACATGTGCTGGGCGCAAAGAAATGCCTAATTGCAGTTCGACACGACCCCCTGTCCCGCCGTCTGCGTCTTGCTCAGTGCGCTTTGAGCCTTGGTCAGAGCCGCAGTGACTGTCGTGTCCGTACTACACACCAGAGATATATTGAGAATAGAAGATATTAAGCTCTCAATGTTCATAAAAAGAAACGGAACACACGCACGAGTTGACTCCACTCAGCGCGGTCTGCGCTGTCGAAAGGCCCTGTCCGACCTGGTCGCGCGCATCGGCGGGTGCGGTCTGTCCGGTGAGCAGTGCTTTAGCGATCGTCGAGATCCCGCTCTGAGCACTGTTCAGGCCAGAGAGCGCCGTTGTCGTTGCGTTGGTCACGCTCGGATCGCTTTCCGAGGGGAATATATATATATATAATGAGAAGGGGGAATTCTTTGCGTAAGAACAAGCAGGCTATAAAATCAGAAAGAAACTCACGCGGACCCGCTACTCGCGAGATCATTGACAGCAGAGATAGTCTGAGAGAGTCCCGAAACCGTCTGCAGCCTATTGACATTGCATTGGATATTACCGACTTGGCGTCGAGTGAGATCGACGTCGAGAGGAGCTAAAAGGTTTATTGAACGAGCCGAGTTTGAGTTCAATGTTTGATAGTAATGTAAGTAGAAGAACGGGAATGTCAGCCATGGATATCTGCTCACCGGAGGAGACACCAAGTACAATGAAGCTCAGCATCATCGGAACAGCCAGCAGCGCAGAGAAGGACAGGCGAGAGAAAAACATTCTGGATTATAGAAGATACGAAGTAAAGACTCGCAGAGTCGAAAGACGGAGGACAAGGACTGAGAGGGAAAGTGCGTAGAGCTTGAAGAAAGGCGAAGATGAACTTGAGGTCAACTCAGATGCAGCTCCAGGCAGCTCAACGGCTGCTCTTTATACTGCCTTGCTTAATATGAGACCAGCCCGTCGTTCGGATGTTTGATCAATGTCACAAGGGTACGGGTGCTGTTCATCGGGCAACAACATATTCTAGATACGCATTGGCTTGGGTGTCGTAGTAGAGGAGCTGGAATCAAGCAGAGATCGTGTGAGAAGCCTGGATGAGGCGGTATGCACAAAAACAGATAGGTTGCAAGTGTCCGTCTGACAGACGGCGTCGCACGTATAAACGGAAGCAGTCATTTGAGGGCGGAGACAGTAGTCGTTGACAACAGCTTGATGCGACGTGCCGAAGACCATAACTAGATATTGTTATGCTCGATTGCACCCGTATTTTCAGGTTATTTCTTTCCTACTCTTCCTTTGTGACCCCGAAGATACTCTAGTCAGGCGGATGCGGACTCGTCGTTCTTCGATTGCATTCCAATGCAATACCTGTCAACGAGCACGCTCAGCACCCGTCCATGATGAGATTTCGAGTAATGCTGAAAGCGCAATTGCTCGGAACAGTGTGTGGCCAAGGAGAGACGAAGCGCAAGCAGTTCATGTGGAAGCACCGGCATGTGGCAGTAACGCTGATACTCCGCATCTGATTGTGCCAGTATCTGAGAAGGCAACCATAGCACGAACGAACGACGAGGACCGCATTGCATAGTTTTCCAAACGGAACAAATCTCGGGCCTCGCTCAGTTTTTCTTGCATATCACATAGACGAGTTTGCGACTAGAGTTAGAACACAAGTATGTTGGAATTTCTGCGAACCCGCAAAAACTGTTTTGGGTAACGGACAAATCGGGTAGATTAGTAAGCAGTAGCATTTAGGCTGACTGCGTGTATATTGCGTTAGCCCACCACCGCCAACGGGTCAAACGGACTTCACTGTGCACGACTGCTGACGACCTAGCCCCTCGTATTTCAACAAAGTATGCTACTAAAAACAAGTAACTAAGTACTTATAATACCAGTGTCACATCTATACATTATTCATAGAGCACTTCTTGCCGGAGTGCTGCTTTACTAAAATGGCGGCGCAAGGGAGCTAAGTTTACTACTTGTATGTTTTCTATTTTCTTGGACAGTATCTGTTTAACCACCAATAAAACACTTCATGGTTTCTTTACCTTATGGAACCCAGCGACACACAAATCCATACTTCGAGGGACATAGACACCTGAGTAACTTATGCTTGGAGGTTCTAGCACTCCCATTTATTTAGCTAGTGAGTCAAGTTCACTCATGATTTAGACAAATATGTAGCCTATATATTGTATATGTTTTTGTAGCTGTTTTATTTGATCAATCTCCGCCTACTGCGATGGTACATTTTACTAATAGGAGGATGTTTCTAATAAAAGAGGTAACTGACATATCCAACGTGTAAAACATGCAGTTAAAGAAGTTGCCCAAACTTACACGCCATACCAATCCTCCTTAGCCTAAACGGTGTATGACTGAACTCCTTCTATACAATCCCTTCTATTCTTTATTTAATCACGGATTCAGCCCTTCCTATCAAATAGCTGCTGAAATGTCGAGGCACACTTGTTTAGCTCTAGAGTTTCTTGTTTCGTCCCAGATCGCCAATAGAGTTGGTGACGAAATCCGGAATAACAACTGGCGATGCTTCCGGAGACAAATCTGACTCATGGGAAATACCTGCGTTTATAAAGAAAGTAATAAGTAAAGAAGCATGAGACAGGGATATCAGCTCAAGATTTTTTTACCAGTGAGAACGAGGAGCGTGGCGACGCCTCCCTGTTTTCCAAATAAAATGTCTGTGTTGAGCCGATCGCCAACCATAATCGTTCGCTTCGGATCAAAGTCGTGTCTGAACGCCAGGTGAGTACTGAAAATGACTACGAAAGTTGGGATTCATACTTGGCCTTGATGCAATCCAGCATCGTCTTCCCTGGCTTACCGATGCTCACGGGATCCCTCCCCAGAGCGAAGCGCAGCGGGGCACTGATAGCACCTGCGCCGGGGAGCAGCACGCCGCCCTGGGCTGGGTACGTCGAGTCCTCGTTGGTTGCGAGGAAGAGACACGAAGGGTCCGTATTGAGCTGGATGAACGCCTTGCTGAGCTTCGTGTAATTGATCGCGGTGTCGAGTCCACAGAGAACGGCGGCGACGGAAGAATCGAGAGTGTGAGAGGACGGGGAGAACGGTTCAAGGGTATTATCAGCAGGGTCCTGAATAATATACATTAGTGCGCGACAGACGTTCAGAGATGGAAAGGACGCACTGTTCCACCGATGAAGTTGACGCCTTCGTTACGCAGCTCCTCCTCGAGACCCGCCATGCCAATCACAAACACCTTCTTCTCTTTGGGTAGCTTCACGACTGTGGAGAGGTAAACAGCGGAGGCATAGGCTGAGCCAAAGATCTCATCCTACGCGGCATTTGAGCGACGTCAGACGAGCGAAATCGATGAGTGCACGTACAATATGAGCCTCGATGCCGAGCTTATCAAATTTCTTCTTGTAGCTTGCGCGGGATAGAGTAGCATTATTGGTCACAAATATGATGCTCTTCTCTTGACCATAGTCAGAAGAGCGCACTCGAACGCGACATACACGATGACAGACTTTTTGATCGTAGGAGCTGAAGAACCTCCAGTGCCCCGTCAATAAGATGGGTACCGCGCCATAAAACGCCGTCGCAGTCGAACAGCCAAGTATCGTATTTGTCTAGAAGTTGCTCGTAGTCGCTAGCTGTAGACAGCCGTTGTGCGGTGCTCATCGCCGCGATCGTCGTGGCCGTTCGTGTCAATCCCTTCACGCGGCGGGCCGGCGGACTTGCAGCGGCGTTCTTCAGATGCCTGTTCAACGTGACTGGCGTCGTTCACTGGCACGCATAATTAATAATTGGAGTTGTTGGCCAACTTGAACTTGAAGGTGGTAGTCTGCAGAATTTCATCTTGAAGCAAGGGAGAGTCGTCATCGAACCGAACTTCGAATATCCATTCCGGCCGAAAAAAACACTCTCCACGTTTTCTTAAATTTTATCGAAGTAAAATAGACAGCATGAACGTTTTGTGTGGCTGGCAGTTGTCCTGCGGGAAATTCCGAAACCGTCATCGCTGCCACGCTGGCTATACATCTGCCACCCACGACTAGAGTCTCTTGAATCTCCTGTCTTTCCCCCTCCTTCAGTCCCCGTTTCAACGGCTCTTTCACGCGTTAAATCTTCAAAATATTCGAGATGACCACTCAATTCGATCCTAATACAGCACAGAACGCGGTCGAGGTGCGTGCAACGCGATCTATAATTTTTGTTTGCGTGCTGATCGTCTGCGGTGCTATGAAGATCGAGAAACAGTCAGTGCTTCTTCGTCAACGAACAGTCCTGAAGCCTTATATTCATGACGCGTGTGGATAAAAGATTTGCTGTAAAAGCTGTTGAACATGCGCAGGTGCGTGGCAACGGAATCTCCGGACAACCCTCAACGTAATTTACTTAATTCTCATCAGGTTTACTGGAACCTCCTCGAAAAGGTGAAGCCGACAGAGCTGCGCCTGACAAAGTGAGTCTTTGCGTATAACACGACACGAATGTGTTGAAATCACCGAGCCAACACTCACGACTATGCCATGCCACCCTCGACGCCAGGATCGACGATGAGATTTTCGAGGACCTCTCGGCCAAGTTCCCTGAGCTCGTGGAGCCGCCATACGATGGCCTGATCAAGCTTGACGAGGAAGTGATGAAGAGCAGCGAAGGCAAGAAGCGCTGGCGCGAGTTCATCGAGGCGTACAAGGACAAGGTCAAGGACTACAACTTCGGCTCACTCATACGCATGGATTGCAAGGACGAATATGGTGAGAGGAATACGATTTTTGGTGTGTGCCAAATTCTTGTCTTCTTCGCCCGACTTGCTAACGCTTTTCGACGAAACAAAAGTAACCCGAATGCAGGTGAGTATTAAAGCATATGATAAGAATGGCCTAAATTTCTACTAAGAATCTTTTCTTCCTTACCCACCGAAATTCATAAAGTTCTGCGCTTTCGAAGTAAGTTACCATCCATACTATCGCATCTTACTTCGCGAAGTCATTTCTATCGTGCAATACTCGTCATTCATCATCGTCACAGATCGCGCGTAACCGCCTAGGGCTTAATGACGACGCGCATGAGCTTGCGATCCGTGAGGCGGAGAAGGAACGCAAGCAGAAGGAGAAGGAGCGTTTGGAGGCGGAGAAGGCAAAGAAAGGCAAAGCAAAGCGGTCATAGCGGCTGACCAACGACTAGCGGTATTGAGATGGTACTGCCGAGAATGAGGCCATATTGCAGCTCGAACGATGCCGGATGAAAGAAGACGCAGTCTCGAATTTTGGACAGGCGATTGTAACTCAAGAACTGAACTGCGTGTATTTTTATGTGTTATTTGTCACTGGTTCGCATGACAAACTCGGATAGTAGGAGGTGTTGAAGAGGAAGTCCAGCATCAACAACATCAACAATGGAAAATAAATTCCACATAAAAACTCGTTATACGGCCTGAGGATAGCAGGATACGACTGGTCTATATACAAGAAACCGGTGAGTCAAGAGCAACGCGCTTACGTCAGACGCCGAACCATTCGAACGGCCGGATCTTCCAGCTATCCATATCGATGCATACTTCCGCCACTCCATTTGTCGGGCCAGTCCGTATCGTATCGCTAAACCTCGAGTTGTGCAACTCACCCACAAGTGAATCTCCAACCTTCGAGACACAAACTTGAAAGCATCATGACTGACAAATTTAATATTCTTCGATCGACGTCGTCTTCGCAAAAGGTATGGTTTATCACTGGTGCGTCTTCTCTTATTCGTGGCTATATGCACGAGAGAAAGGAAATATGGACGTGCTGACGGAGAACATAAAACACGTCGCACCGTTCAACCATCCCTTCTTGACAGGCACGTCCTCTGGCCTCGGGCGCGAGTTGGTTCTCGCTGCCCTCGCGCGCGGAGACAAAGTTATCGCGACGGCCCGCACGCTTTCAAATATTACGGAACTCAAGGCCGAAAACAAGGAGGCGTGTCATATCATGCCTCTAGACGTGACTGCGGATTTCGCCAACGTGCAGAAGACCGCGGAGGAGGCGATCGGCGTGTGGGGACACGTCGACGTCGTGGTGAACAATGCAGGAATTGGTATCCTTGCACACTTCGAGGAGCTTGGGTGATTCTTCAAGAAATGAGTCATAGTGTTTGTTATTGACAGTTAAAACGTAGGTATGACGGCGCGCTGGCGCAGATGAAGACGAATTACCTCGGGCCATTGAACGTTACAAATGCGTTTCTGCCGCACATGCGTGCGCGCCGTGAGGGCACACTCGTCTTTATAGGCAGCCGTTCCGCCTGGCTTTCTGGCAACCCTGTAAGTATTTCTTATTTGGGTACTGCTTCTAAATAACCTTTGAATAAACTCACCATACATGAAATAGATGACGGGAGGCTACTGTGCATCGAAGGCAGCACTTAACGGTATGGGAGATTGAGTCACAAATTCGGATTCTATGAATTAAATTGAGATTTTTTATGTTTCTCAGCTGCAGCAGACAACATCGCCGCTGAGGTCGCACCTTTTGGGATCCGAGTGCTCAATGCGCTGCCGGGAGGCCTGCGTACACAAAACCGAGAGAGTATCCTACGCATCTCACCTTCGATTTCGAAAAGCATATCGGACTATGAACCTGTGCGGAAGCGCATGACGGAGTGGCTCACTGCACAAATGGGCAAAGAGACGGGAGACCCCGCAAAAACAGCCCTTGTTATAGTCGATATTGTGAGAGGGGAGGGTTTTACTGTGTCAAGTTCTCACCACCTCGACGGGGGCGACGACGCGAAGGAAAACGGAAAGACAATATGGCCATCGATGCTGGCGCTTGGTGAAGATGCAGAGACGGATATTCGCAATAAATGTTTGCAGGTTCTACGTAACTTGGATGAATGGAAGGACATTTCTCGATCTATCATGTTTTAGATCCATGTAAGAAGCACTTGTGATATAGATACGAAAACTCGTTTTTGTAGATTTACGGTTTACTGGATGTTGGATAGATGGAAATCAGGTATTAATGCACTTCAAGATGTCTGCGGGATCAAAACTGAGCCCGAACAAAACACATATGAAGTGCCCAACACCCTCCCTATCGAAGTTACGATGACCCATCTAAGCGTCTACCAACGAACTTAATTCCTACTCGTATTATCGCAGAATGGAGAGCTCAACTGATGCATTACCAGAAGGTTTTAAATGAAGCATCTGTATTGTAAGCGTCCTAAAAACTGCCTGTTCTTTTCAATACGCGTGGATAGTCAAAAACTCAAATCTGATCGACGTCAAGATCGGCATCACTGCCAAGTCAAGCCACAATCACTGCTTAACTCCTCTTGAAAAATCCTTGTCACAAATGCCCGTACTTGACTGAATGCTTAAGTCTTTTTTTTTTTTTGATATAATAACTATAATCGAATTAATACTTTCACTTGAGATCTCTAATTTAAACTATACATCTAGCAATAATTGACTCGATTTATGCCCGTAATACTAGAGTTTTCTATTAATAAAATTGAAACGTACTCCTTTCGGTTTTTGAGTATATGCGCTAGACTGGCTTACTCCATCCCTAGAACCTTTGCGACATTTGCGTGACGAGGAGCAAGCTGGATTTTGAACGGCATCGGCGAACGTCCAGATAGCCCGTCGTATTCCATCAGGTCGATCGGTTCACCGGGCACCTCGTGCATGTTGAACGCCCAGAGCATGCGCGAGATCGTCAGCCAGATTTCGCGCTCCGCGACGATCATCCCGGGGCAGATTCGACGACTGGGGGATTCAAATCTGTCAGATTACTCATGTCCGATTTTAAAAATAGTTCGCAAGACTTACCCTGCTCCGAACATCCAGTTGTCGCGCTCGTAAGCGTTCGGCAGGTTGGCAGACTCCGTGTTGTTGGTACGATCGTTAATATATCTCTCGGGCTACAGTATCGAAAAGAGAAGTGAGCATAAGCATCTTAGAATAAAACGCTGCTGTCCTTACGTTGAACTTGTGCGGCTCTGGGTGACGTTCAGGGTTGTGGTGCATCGAATACGTGTTGAGCACCAGTACGGTGTCTTTCGGGATATACTGGCCCTTATAAACGATGTCCTCCGAAGCGACATGCGGCGTGCCGAGCCAGAAAGGGTTGTGGACTCGTTCGACTTCCTTGACGATCGCCTTGAATCGTCTATGTCAGCTACTTGCGCGTATCAATATGCGAATGGAATTGCGCACATGGCAATACGGGAGATCCTTCTCGTCCTCTATGGTGGGCAGACGGTCGCGGCCGACGACGCGGTCGAGTTCTTCCTGTGCCTTCTTCTGAATCTCGGGATATGCTGGAATGAGAGCGGAGAACCACTGCATGATCGAAGCGGTCTGTACCCAAACAAATCAGCGAGTGTGGGCGTAGAGAACAATATTAGTGTCGCTTACCGTCTCAACACCACCAATCATGAACGCGGAAGCGAGAATCGCCATGTCGAGGTCATCGAGATTCTCGGATTCGCGTGAAAGGATCATCGTCTTGGCCAAGCAGTCTGGCACGTCTTCGCCAGCATTCATCCGGGCCTCGATGCTCTTGATCAACCCGCCGTAGGTGTCGACGAGCCCCTGGTGGAGCTTCTTGCCTCGTGCTTGCAATGGAGTCGTGAACCATTGCAACGGCGTGATGAAGTCGACGAGGTTCGAGACGGGGCCCGTGCAGTTCCTGGAATCGACGTCAATTAATTATTTGACTGTCTCGGACAAAAAGACAAATCCACTTACATGAACTCGCGGGACAGCTTGAGTGCTTGGGAAACTAACGGATCTTGGACGCTCTCCGTGCGGGAGGCGAAAGCGATCGTAAGCATGTTGTTCAGAGAGCAGCGACCGGCGTGAGGTTGCGGGTTGATTGCGTTGTTGCCGGCGCGGTACAGCTCCTTCAAAAGTGTAGTGGCTTCGTAATCCAGGACCTGGGAGTAACTGTCGACGGCACGTTGGTTCAACCAGACAGAAGCGATTTTACGGTGCTTGCGCCTTGAAAGAGTACTGTGAGTCGAATGCTAATTCATTTAGTACCGCGAAGCTTACCAGCGGTCGTTGTAGGGAGTAGCGGTGATTCCCCTTCCAACGAAGACAGTCTGCGATTTGATAAACATTTCTTTCCTCTGGAGAAAAACAGTGAGTACGGAAATAGTGAAAAGCCAATATATTAACGTACACTCGAAGTGACCACGCCGTTGGTGACAAGGAGATCCTTGGCAATCCCGGGGTCGGAGATGACCATGAAAAGCTGATTTCCAATCCAAAGAGAATACAGCGGGCCGAAGCGTTTGTACCAGAAGTCCATCATCATTTCCGGATAATGCGAAAGGAAAGGGAACGATCCTGTAGTAAGGAATTAGCCATTAGCAAATTGGAAAGTGTAAGTATAGGACTCACCGACGATCGGAAGGCCTATAGGTCCGCTGGGAATAGCGTAGCCGGCTTTGTTGTACAGCTTGCGACTGAAGACGCTGAGAGACTTGTAGCCGAAGAGTTTGGGGAGAACGTATAGGCTTGCGAAGAGGAGGATTCCGACAACAACGATGGCGTGGTTGTTAGTATCGGGAGTGACGGAGGGAGTTGGACCAGCGAGGGGGTTCAGTCTGGGCCAAGTAGAAACGGCAGGGGAAGGTTGAATAGACATGATCGAATGTGTAGTGAATAGTGAGCAATGAGAAGATGCCAGTGAAGAGCTGATGATAGTTGAGGATTCAAGCAGGAGGGCTTTATATGAGCCCAGAAAGCAGTGAACTCCGGAGTACACACTTAAGTAAGCTATTTGAAAAAAATATATGAAAAAAGCAGAACATTTGAAAGGCATGGATTTCCATTGCAACTGAAGGTGATGTCCCCGGGTCTTCTTGCAACATGAAAAAAGCGCAAGTTTACATGGCGACCGTCGAAATGAAAAGACACTTCGCACCGCTGTAAATCGTGTCCTCGAATTGTTACTGAGCAAACGGAGTCTTACCGGGGCCTCATACCGATCAAAAGCGCGGGTACAGGCCGAAGCATTGACCATCTGCATCTCGTAAGATTTCGAGCGCATTGAGTGCATTCGCTGACTTTGCAAATGCATAGACTTGGTGTCTGGGCACGAACCAATCAAGTGCGCGCCAGAGCCTGAGAATTACAAAAAGAAGACGCGGCTTTAAGAAATTAGATGGTGGCCGTTCATAAAAACGGTGCCCGCAATCAACGGAACTGAAATACCCCAGAAGATTCTGATCGCCGTATATCGATATCTAAGCAGTTCAGTTTGTAGAAGTGACCACCTTTGGAATTTTGAAAATCCGAGGCCGAGGAAGGTTTGAATCTTGAGCCCGAGGGTAATTGTGCTCTTAGATCAAAGCATCCCGGAAACGTGGCTTTAGCCTTAAGCTTCGTTATTTCCTGTAAGAGCTCATAGAATTCTGCTACCTAGGTAACGGCAGTGTAAAGGGAGGGAGCCCTCAAGGGCATGAATGGGAGACCGTACGAGTCTCGCGGCGTTTTCTCGAGCGGTTGACGTCCCAGACATGGCGATGCTCGAATATCTGTCGGATCTGTTGTTCTCGTCGTACTCGGACATAACAGTATTCCCATTCTCCGTTTGATGGGACGAATCAACAGGGGGAATGTGAGAGACGCTGACCCATAACCGTTGCATGCACAGCTGCTTCGTGCCCGGAGCGCTCCTTGCCGAGTCCTCGGAGCGGAGCCATGAAGCCCGGAATAGTCTATAGTGCCGGGAGCGTAACAAATCGGAGTAATAGTTATGTCCATAAGACACGCTATCAGAAGACGCCGGAAGGCCACGAAGGCGAGAAAACGGCGAGTAGTTGGCCAGAAGGAGAATCTGCTGGCATTTCCCAAGAGGGAAAGATGATTACGGATGATGAGTTCGGGTATTTCCGGTTTAAGCATTCTAATGGCCAGCCACACTTGAGCTTCTTCATCAACGTCGTCGGAACCAGCTAGAACGTTAGGAGGTTCTGTCGCTACATTGTGGTTTAAGCACTGTCAGACTGAATACTCTACTAGAGCTTAAGATACTTAATTTCGTCCGAAACCTCAGAGACTCGGGGTTTGTCACTTGCTCGTTGCAGCACGACGATGGACAACCCCGTCATTCGTGCGGAGACATGATTCTGTAGACTCCCACCCTTGTGGGATTGCGCAAGAATGTATCCCGAGCGCATCTGAAACCTTTGACGTAGCTAATAACCGCTTGACTGGCGTGCAATGGGGGTGGCTTGGCCCTTGTATTCATCTCAACCATTCTCACTCACTTACCTACCCACTTATTATGGCTGTCGTGATACAAAAAATGACCTACTATACCGTAAGAGTGAGACGCCTTGGAACTCAAGGAACAATACGAGGGGAGGATAGCTAAAGTAGTGAAGGTCGAAATCGAGGGTGGATGTCTACGTGTCTAAATCAATTGTTTCGACATTCAACCATATCTTGTACAAATATATTTAATACAATTTGATATTATGGACTTCGCGAAGCATGTTTTCGACGAGGTCAGCAACCAAGGGGCATTGTTGTGAGAGTGCGAAACGAATCGACAATATTGTGTAGTCAGGAAGATATCCCCGTTAAAGCTGCAAAATAATCACAGATTTAACTGACACGTCGGACTATCAAAGAAGACGACCCACGATTAACTTCGTCTTCATGTTCCGCCAGAGTCAGGAGAGCGAACCCATTGGAGGAAAACGTGCGAGGACCAGGGGACTAGACAGCAGTTATTGGTGAGGATCCGTTCTAGAGCGTCCGGGCTTCAAGCGCGCTATTCAGCCAGCTCGCCGGATTCAATTTTATTCTCCTTAGCTTCGATCGCACCCTCATTCGACTTCGCCGGGATGGCAGCGGAAAGCGGGGACGGTGCACATGGCGATATCCAAAAAACAGGATACCTCCGCTGAATATTGTTGATCAAGAGTGCCACGACGAGAACGAGCATACTCGAGAGCAGGACAACCGGAAGATAGTACCAACTAATGGCCCACACCTCGTCGTTTACGGCGACCAAAAGCGCAGTGGCACCGGCAGGAGGATGCGTCGTCGCAGTCATCTGCATAGCGACGATGGCGAGGGACGTGGACAACGAGCCGGCGAGCCACCTCAACGATTCAAAGTGGGACGAAAGGCTGAAGAGTTTTGTGATGCAGAGACCGATGAGGGCAGAGATGAAGTGGCCTCCGACGAGAGCACGGGGCTGGGCGAGCGGTGCCTCAATAGCGCCGTAGCATAAGACGGCAGAAGCACCCTGAGTGTGATTTAAGTCAGTCTAAGGGTCACCCGCCTCGCGTACGAGACTCAGCGCGGGCGACTCACGTAGCTGGCAATAATAGACGGTACCTTTCGGCCGATGAAGTACTGAGCGTGCCCGAAAACGGCCTGTAGGATAGAAAGGCCAGCGAATGCGCCGACGAAAGACCAGAACCAGACGACATATTCCGGTCTTTTCTGGGGCGGGCTTCTACGGTGGCCTAACCAGTGAGAAAACCAGACCGGCAGACTAGCCAGACGACTCGGAGGACTCGGGCTTCCGCTCATGAGTGTAGCTAGAGCTATATTCGAACGAACCTCGCTCTGTATGGATTGCCAAAGAGCCAAGCAGTTTCCTGCGGTGTAATGCAGCGTCTGTATTCGGGGACTGGATTGAGCGCGAACACGAGCTATTCCATCGGACTCAGGTGGCAAATTTTACGATTCGGCTGAATAAAGGCAAAGACCTGCCAAAATGAGAGATCACGTGCCAAAGACGTTCGTCGCAATTGGGACAGCACATCGCCTAATTCGGGACTCACCCAGACCCAAGGAAATGCCGTCACAACGAACGACAACGAATTCTGTATCCACCTACGAGCGTAACCAACGTGTTTAGGTCTTGAGCAGTGGTCGTATCGACTGCTCATCCGCTCGAACCCACATCTGGTCGTGCGGTGATTGTTCTGCTTGTTCTGCCGAGGTGCGCTCGGGTTTTGCCAAGTCTTGCGCTTTCCTGGAGCTCGTAACGCCTACACTCAAATTTGAAAACCCAAAAGACCATATAACTCGTACGTACTCAAAGTTATAACCAACAGATTGCGAATGGACTCATTTGCTTTAGCGAATACCTTCGTTCTGGGGTTAATAGCTTCAATCACTTTCGTGAGTCTTCCGCGCCGTCCTTTAATTTCCTATACCCGCACAGCATTTTCTGGACAGCCTTATTCTTGGATATTTGGTAATGGCCCCGATTTGTTACGCTTTCAATACTTCAACCTATTGTGAGCGAGCGCAATAAGCAGGGGCGAGATGTCCGGTCCGAGGAGCGCCGACTTTGACGACAAACCGCTACACTGGCTGGGGCTCATCTTTTTCCCACATTCCGACGAAGGACAGATTCACAAAGCAGCTCGAGCATATTGTTTTTCCGAGTACAGCAGCAAGGACTATCAGCAATAGGGGGCTCAGCAAGTGCTCGGACTTCGCCATGTGCTCGAGATGATACGACGGGTCTCGTGCGGTCTCTCATCCAATTATTCGTTAAGGGCTGCATTTTTTTCTGCAGCCTTTAGGCTCTCCAAGTCTATGGATTTATATTGAAAACGCGAAACATGCTTCCAAATCGCGTGATTGATGTAGATGGGACTTACATAAGGGAGTGCAGCTACCCTCGGCTCAAGATTCAATCCTCGGTCGTCCTCCAAGATCTCGAAGCTCTGCAGGAGAATTGCGTCTACTGACTACTAAAGGGTCAAAATACTAATTACAATGATGCGAAACTTATGGGGTTTTCCGATTTCACTGATTGGAGGATACCATCTTTCTGAGCGGTCACCAATGAAATTCTTAAATCCGCGCCTTTTTTCTGCTTTCGAGCACTCACTTGCGCTGATTGGCTCGGGCCAAACAACCAAAAATATGTTTGCAAAGTTAGTTAATGCAGTCTATTCATTACGACATGCATACGAGCTGGTGATTGGCCTGAATCCGCCGAAGTGGCTCGGGACCTCGCTCATGATGAAACTTCGGTCAGTCTACGGGATCGTTCAACGATAGCTCAAGCCCGCCACTTTGACACGGCGCGCCGTGTTATTCCGTTCAAATGGTCGCCATCCAAATTTTCAATTTTTTTTTTCGGTTCCCTTAGCAGATCCAGGCACAAGGGCTTTATTTTTCAAACAGCCGCCATTGAAATCCATGTTTACCAAATGTCATTTTTATTATTCTCTACCGACTTCACTGCCTTCCTGCCCGTATAAAAACCTCCTGCTTGAATCCTCAACTATCATCAGCTCTTCACTGGCATCTTCTCATTGCTCACTATTCACTACACATTCGATCATGTCTATTCAACCTTCCCCTGCCGTTTCTACTTGGCCCAGACTGAACACCCTCGCTGGTCCAACTCCCTCCGTCACTCCCGATACTAACAACCACGCCATCGTTGTTGTCGGAATCCTCCTCTTCGCAAGCCTATACGTTCTCCCCAAACTCTTCGGCTACAAGTCTCTCAGCGTCTTCAGTCGCAAGCTGTACAACAAAGCCGGCTACGCTATTCCCAGCGGACCTATAGGCCTTCCGATCGTCGGTGAGTCCTATACTTACACTTTCCAATTTGCTAATGGCTAATTCCTTACTACAGGATCGTTCCCTTTCCTTTCGCATTATCCGGAAATGATGATGGACTTCTGGTACAAACGCTTCGGCCCGCTGTATTCTCTTTGGATTGGAAATCAGCTTTTCATGGTCATCTCCGACCCCGGGATTGCCAAGGATCTCCTTGTCACCAACGGCGTGGTCACTTCGAGTGTACGTTAATATATTGGCTTTTCACTATTTCCGTACTCACTGTTTTTCTCCAGAGGAAAGAAATGTTTATCAAATCGCAGACTGTCTTCGTTGGAAGGGGAATCACCGCTACTCCCTACAACGACCGCTGGTAAGCTTCGCGGTACTAAATGAATTAGCATTCGACTCACAGTACTCTTTCAAGGCGCAAGCACCGTAAAATCGCTTCTGTCTGGTTGAACCAACGTGCCGTCGACAGTTACTCCCAGGTCCTGGATTACGAAGCCACTACACTTTTGAAGGAGCTGTACCGCGCCGGCAACAACGCAATCAACCCGCAACCTCACGCCGGTCGCTGCTCTCTGAACAACATGCTTACGATCGCTTTCGCCCCCGCACGGAGAGCGTCCAAGATCCGTTAGTTTCCCAAGCACTCAAGCTGTCTCGCGAGTTCATGTAAGTGTCACAATTCTTGTGACAGTGAAAGAATTAAATGACTTCGATTCCAGGAACTGCACGGGCCCCGTCTCGATCCTCGTCGACTTTATCACGCCGTTGCAATGGTTTACTACGCCGTTGCAAGCACGAGGCAAGAAGCTTCACCAGGGCCTCGTCGACACCTACGGCGGGCTGATCAAGAGCATCGAGGCCCGAATGAATGCCGGCGAAGACGTGCCAGACTGCTTGGCCAAGACGATGATCCTTTCACGCGAATCCGAGAATCTCGATGACCTCGACATGGCGATTCTCGCTTCCGCGTTCATGATTGGTGGTGTTGAGACGGTAAGCGACACTATATTTTTCTCTACACCCACATCCGCTGATTTGTTTGGGTACAGACTGCTTCGATCATGCAGTGGTTCTCCGCTCTCATTCCAGCATATCCCGAGATTCAGAAGAAGGCACAGGAAGAACTCGACCGCGTCGTCGGCCGCGACCGTCTGCCCACCATAGAGGACGAGAAGGATCTCCCGTATTGCCATGTGCGCATTTCCATTCTCATATTGATACGCGCAAGTAGCTGACATAGACGATTCAAGGCGATCGTCAAGGAAGTCGAACGAGTCCACAACCCTTTCTGGCTCGGCACGCCGCATGTCGCTTCGGAGGACATCGTTTATAAGGGCCAGTATATCCCGAAAGACACCGTACTGGTGCTCAACACGTACTCGATGCACCACAACCCTGAGCGTCACCCAGAGCCGCACAAGTTCAACGTAAGGACAGCAGCGTTTTATTTTAAGATGCTTATGCTCACTTCTCTTTTCGATACTGTAGCCCGAGAGATATATTAACGATCGGACCAACAACACGGAGTCTGCCAACCTGCCGAACGCTTACGAGCGCGACAACTGGATGTTCGGAGCAGGGTAATCTTGCGAACTTTTTGAAATCGGACATGAGTAATCTGACAGATTTGAATCCCCCAGTCGTCGAATCTGCCCCGGGATGATCGTCGCGGAGCGCGAAATCTGGCTGACGATCTCGCGCATGCTCTGGGCGTTCAACATGCACGAGGTGCCCGGTGAACCGATCGACTTGATGGAATACGACGGGCTGTCTGGACGTTCGCCGATGCCGTTCAAAATCCAGCTTGCTCCTCGTCATGCAAATGTCGCAAAGGTTCTGGATGGAGTAGAACAGGGTACACACATATACTCGAAACCCCCAAAATGAGTGCGCTCCAGTATTAGAAGGGCATATATGGTGTTTGTCGTTAGAATATGATTAATTTAATTTGTAGAAATCCTGAGAGAGGTATTAATTTAGAGACAGTCGATGACATCAGTCGAAATAAACATTTATTAGTCTATTTCCGAGGAAGTGCCTTTGAGTGAAGGTCGTTATCAACTTAGTGCTCGACTTGTGGTGACGCCGATCTCGACGTCGATCGTTTTTGAGGGTTTGAGTTGCAAGCGTCGGCTGGAAGAACAGTAAAGGTTACGAGATTGTGAGCTTTCACCTACCTAGCCCCCACCTACCTAGCCCCAACAACTGTGTTTTAGATATTTGAGCTTTATACGTTACATATTATATCCCTACTATTTGTTGAAGTACGGCAAAACGTGAACCCGTGCATTTGGGGTTTATTTGTAGAATCATTCGTGTGTTTGCGAAGTGCAGTCACAGCTCCTTGGATTCAACCGCATCCTTGCTCAAATCCGCTGACACGACGGCAGGAGGAATAAGTGAAGCAAATGGTGATATCCAAAACACTGAAACCTGCGCTGAATATTGTTGATCAAGAGTGCGATGACGAAGACCATGGTGGTTGTGATGATGCAGAGGCCGATGAGGGCAGAGATAAGTGGCCTGCGACACGTGCGCACGGTTGAGCAAGAGCGTCTCGATGGCACCAAAGCACGAAGCTCCCTT
>JAJOHG010000219.1:0-43602 GCA_021029095.1 Phellopilus nigrolimitatus
AAAGCCTTGAACTCGAGTCCTGGTCGTCTAGCTTATCCTGCCCAGCCATTCAAGCTCAAGAAGCTTCAGCATGTATTCGCGCGATTGTTCGTCTAGCTGTGTCTCGAGCTTGGAGCGCTCCTCTGTGCGAGCCTGATCGATGCGTGCGGCGAGCTCCCGTAAATCATTCTTGGCTATGTCAAGAATGCCCGTGGCGGAGGACGCCGCAGCGGGGTTCTCCTTAAGAAAAGCAGCGAGGTTGTCGATCGTAGACGCGAGCTCAGCGATGACAGGCTCCGAAGCACCAATATCGGCGATGGCGGGAGCAACGAGGGGAAATACACCCTTTTTCTCCTCGGGCTTGGACTCCGATGGAGCAGGCGTTGGCGAAGAAGTTTTGCGGCGCGAAAATCCCGGAGGAGGCTCGAATCCAATAGGAAGATCAGCGGTGTACACGTTCTTGTCAGACGACGCGACATCTCTAACAGAAAGCTCAGCAGCATCGTTCTCCTTCGGCGGAGCGAGGTCGGGAGGAGAGCCCGCCGGGCTGCTCGGCGTAGTCGTTGCTTCGGGCAAGTTGGTCGACTAGCTTTCCAGACAATGCGCTCTCAGCTCGCCGGAACAGATCTTCGACGTCCTCAGAGAGATGCGCCGGACGCGTGACCGCTTTAGCTTTTTGCTCGGCCGCCGTGGCCAATCCCGCCGCTTTCTCCGAAGCTTCCGACGCTTTTTTCTGTGACTTCGTCTTGAGGACCTCGACTGTGTCGCGAGCACGCTCCTTCGTCTCCTTCACCGCCTCTTTTGCCTTCTCGACTTTTCCCGCTGCGGATGCCTTGGCAGCGGAGACCTTTCGACGACGCTCTCCTTCGCTCTTTCTGTCCGTTCGGCGGCAGGAGGCGCGTTGGCCGCGCTCTTCGAGACCCCCTCGAAGATCTTCTGCATCTTCTCCTGCCCGGACTTAATGAAATCCAAACGCAGCTTGTCATCAAGGCCCTGTTCTTCAACAAAGTTCAGAATGGCCTCTCCGAAGGGCACGCTTTCCATGAAGAACGCATTGTACCGCTCGTTGTTTGCTGCAACCACGGGGCTGGTCGCGTAGAACAAAACGACAAGTCCTGTCGAATACAGTGCGACGCTTTTGAAAAACCCGCGCTTCTTAGGTGGCGCCGGAGAGGAGGATGCGGACGGCTCGGCTCCCGAAACAATGTTTTCGAAAACGACTGTACAATTTCCTGAGTGAATCTGAACAGTAGTGCGTTGGAGAGAGAAGAGCTTACGCGTACGCCGCGGGGCTGCTTAGATCTGAGGACAACGGGGTGGCGAACCCCGCGCCTGGATACAGCCAGAGCGCGATACATGACGCTGACCTGCTCAGCGTAGAGAGTTGCGTCGTACGGCCAGCGAATCCCAATGAAGAAAGGAAATCCATTTTTGGTGATGCATTTCTCACGCATTGCGGCGTTAACCTCTACAGTCGAACTTCTGCTAATGCATAGAGTTCGGTGGAAAGGTTTTGTATGCATTACGAGAGGTTATGCACTACGAGAAATGCACAAATTAGTACGTGATCAAAACACTAGCTATAGGTGTTGTATAATAGGGAAACAAGTAAGCACAAAATGCGAATGAAAGATGTGGCGAAAAAGCGACTGATATCCGGTTGCTTCAAGTTTGCCATCTGCTTGGTCTGTATTGCAATCTAAGCTTGTGAAGATGGCCGCAAGCCTGCTGAAACATCAGCTCAGAATAACACACGCAGAGCTGCTCCAGCTCTCTTATGGACTGGCATGCAGACTGGTGATATTAACGATTTGCAGGCAGCTCATTGTCGAGCCCATTGACATTGCCACCTTCAGGCTTCAGCCTCCACCATGTTGCGAACTTGCTCTACAATTTCTTGGGCAGTCCATTCTTTCCTCTGTAGTTGGAAATGCCTTGTCATGAAGATGTGTGAGAACACAAATGTGTTTGTCAAGCACCAAGTTTTGTGCAGGCGAGATACCTCACATAATGCATATCCCCATTTAAATTACTGCATACAGGTATGCATTATGCATTATGAATTTTTATGCATTATCTTATAGGTATTTTTCTAACTACCGACTCGGTGGAAGCCAAAGTCTATGCATTTTGGGAGGTTATGCAGCACGAGGAGTATGCATTAGCAGAAGTTCGACTGTACATGATATAACCAGGGTTTGGTTTTTTTTCCTCCGGCACATTCATGAAGATACAGAGCGAGAATGTGTTAAAATTATGCTATCCGACTCGGGGCTAATGAAGTCCAGCTTCTTTTTCTCTGTTAGAGTACGTCGTCTGCTCGACAATTTTATTTTTGTTTGCTCGAGCAGTGATAGTTGCATATCTGCATCACGCATCTCAAGTCTCAGGTAGCTTTAAGCTTTATTTACTTCCTGAATTTTATGTATGCAATCCTCTGTAGCAATCTCCCTTCGATAGACCGTAAATGGGTGAAGTCGTGACACGTCGATCATCCAGCCACATATCAGGAAATGACGATCTCGCACCTACTGTGCGTACTCGCAAAAACAAAAAAGTAGGGAAATACAAAGTACAAATCTAGTTAGACTCGTAGATATCATCAGCTTTTGAAACATCCGTCCCTTCTTGTGAAACCAAAGACGTACACGTACATTCAAATCATGCAAAGCCATGATGATGATAAAATCGCTGGTTCCCATTCTCTAGATATCCCATAGAATTATTGTAGTTACCTTCCTCGGGCTTCGTGTATCCCGGCGGGGCGTGCGAGCGCGGGACGATGCCAGGCGCGTTCTCGGTCACGATCTCCACTTTCTCAGAGAGCAAAAGTTGGTCGGCGGGTGCGGATGGAACAAAGCCTGACGCGGTGAAGGGGAACAGGGAGATGTGGTACTGCCAGGAAGTTAGTAACCTTCTTGGTTTCTCCAAAACAAAGATGAAAGGAGTGTCAGTCGACGCGCGTTGAGGGCACTCACCCTGATCGAAAGCCGCGGGAACACGAACCCAGGCTTCACGTCCTTCTTGACGTCGATCTCGCCCTGCAGAACGCGCGTGTCCTTGCTGAACGCATCCCCCGTAAATGGCCACCAAAACGCCCGGGCGATGTGCTCTGGGAAAGTGTTGTTGCTACGGCGCGGCGAGGTTTCGTCTGTCGCCGTTGAGCCGATTGCGATCGTGCGTGTGAGGAAGATCGCGGATGTTGACGGCTGGGCGACCAGATCGAGCGCCTGCGCGTCACTGCTCTTCAGAGTGAGCAGGAGTGGGATAGGTGAGCCATTCGCGTAGGTGAGCTGCGAGGGGACGATTTGATGAGCTATATTTTGTCAACAGTCAACAGAATAACAAACATACTGGGCTAGCCAGCGCAAGCTAGAAATCAAGCTTTAGCGTCTGCGCATTCTCAGCCGAGCCAGGATGCTTACAATCGCCTCGACCTCGACGCTCTTCGCGTCGAACAGCGTACCAGTCACCTTGACTGGTGGGAGTACATGCCACCCCTCCGGATCAGCCTCGGGTCCGATCAGTGGACTCCCATCGCTGTACGCCAATCTACGTAAAGCAGAGGGCGCAGGCGCGACCCAACGCGGGACATATGCAAAGCTCGTGCTTAGTCTTTAAAGTATGTTCATGCCCAGATAAATAATTTATATGAGCACATAGCTGAACGGTACATAGCAAAAAGAATCTACGGGCGCACGTCTGGTTAACCCTGAATGCACCGCGCTTTACGGTGACAGTGACCTTGTAGTCGATGTATGCGGGGCTCGCACGTTCGCTGAACGTCGGCGGAAGTGGGTAGCACTTCGGCGCTTCTTTCGACGACGCCGACACCAATGCTTCTTTGGGGAGGGTGAGCGAGAAGGGCCAGGTCAGGGAGCCAGCGGGGAGCTTGGAAGAAGATGAAGGGGTCCACAATGGAGAAGTCAGGTCGAGAAAGGGGATGGCTTCTTGCCCAACCGCGGTGTTCTCAGCAAGAACCTAAGGTACGTGAAATTTCAAGTTCTTGAATAAGGAGCGGACTCTCTCGCCAGGCACGCACGCCGATAAGAACGCCCTTGCACCCCTCCGGCTTCTCAAGCTCGATTCTGACCTCCCCGCGTATCTCGTCCCCGTCGAGAAATACAGGGAGCGTCTTGCCAGACGGCGAGCGGCTGTGCACACGCAGAGTGAGCCACGGCTTGCCCTTCGCGTTGTTCAGCGAGTACGTGTGCTCTGTCCTCAGAACGCTGTGGACAGATCCGTTCTCCGCGACAGCATCTGCAGTATACACTGGCAGCTCCGTGACCCCTGCGCCTGTAGAGTTTCTTGGATTTCCGATAGCATCGCTTGCGGAACCCATAAGTTCGAAGGTTGTCTACTAGTAGAAGGCGCTGAGATTACTAGCAGCTGGAGTTTGCTAGCAGTACGAGCCTAACATGGGGACGACGACGAGGCAGGGCAAGTGTGCTGTTAAGCTTGTCCAGACATCGTAATCCCACACACATCGAGAGAAACTTCTGAGAAAGACCGTGGTGACTGCAGACCCAGATGCGGTCCTGCTTGACGCGATCGTCCTGCACGTGACGACGCGCCGACACTCCTCCCGTCCGCTGTGGGCCGTGTCGCCCGCTGCTTTTCCTCTTCCTCTTTATCTGAAGATACCGGTCTACGTTGCCGTCGCATTCTGAGGAGTCCTCGACATGCCGGCGCAGTCACTGACGTCCAAGGGTACCTCGGGTCGACAGGACCTCTCCGTCATCCTCGTCACTGGCTCATACGACCACGAAATCCGATTCTGGGAGGCCTGGAGCGGTATTTGCTCCAGGACCATAGCGCGGTCGGGCGAATCAGGTGTAAGTCCGCCGCCGATGAACTGAAAGAACTCAAAGCGGACTGTAACCTTTCGGTCGTGGATAGCAAGTAAACAGGCTAGCCATCTCTCCAGAGTGAGCAGGGCACGATCAGCATAGAGTTTTGCCGCCGACGCTGATGGTCTACGGTTTGCAGCAAGCGCCTCCTAGCCGCCGCCATCCACAAGAAAGTCAACATATACGAAATATCCAACTTGTCTAATACTCCTGTGAGCTAGTCGTGATCTACGATAGGCGGCGTCAACTCAGACACTCGGTATCACTTCACGACAAACCCAGATCCAAACTTTCGACGGTAATGTCGGCCACACGGGAAACGTGACAGCGGTCTCGTTCCACATGGAGGGTAAGTGGGTCGTCACCGGCAGCGAGGACGGGACGATAAAAATATGGGACCTGCGGTGAGTCGTCTTGTGGCGCTTTCCAGCGGTCGGCACTGAAGCCACGATAACCCGTCTCAAGGAGCGGCCAGCCGCATCGGAACTACGACAACGGTGCTCCAGGTGCGTGTATGCTGCCCCTCCAGAGTCTGTCGAGCTATACTGATGCGCGGTGTACATAAGTGAACGACGTATGCATCCACCCGAACCAGGGCGAACTGATCTCGTGCGACCAGGCCGGGAGCATAAAGCTCTGGGACCTGTCCGAGAATGTCTGCATGCTCGATCTGGTCAGTCGCGTTCGCGGGATCAATGCTTAGGACATAGTCTAACGTCGGAGCACAGGCGCCCGCAGGAGACGTGCCCATCCGCTCAGTGACGATCGCGTCGGACGGGTCGTGCCTCGTAGCAGGTAACAACAAGGTGCGTCCCACGTCTCCCCTCAAAACAACACAATAAAAACTAAAGAAATGCACTCTCATCGGACCGCGCGCAGGGCAAGTGCTACGTGTGGAAGATCAACGAGGAGTCGTCCGAGCTGCCGCGCTTCCAGGCGATCACGAAGTTCCAGGCGCACAGCAAGTACCTCACGCGCTGCCTGCTCAGCCCGGACGTGCGCTTCCTCGCGACGTGCTCCGCGGACACGACGGTCAAGATCTGGAGCATCGGCCGCAGCTGGGAGTTCAAGCTCGAGAAGGTGCTCGCGGGCCACCAGCGCTGGGTGTGGGACTGCGCGTTCAGCGCGGACTCGGCGTACCTCGTCACCGGTGCGTTTCACGCCTTCTTTTTTTCTGTCGCGGTCCTTGATATTAAGAGTCTCCTGTCCCCCCTGTCCCGCTGACCGTCTATAGCCTCCTCCGACCACGTCGCGCGCCTCTGGGAGATGGCCTCCGGCGAGACCGTGCGGCAGTACAACGGGCACCACAAGGGTGAGCACCTGCACAGTTCCCTTCGCACCCCGGCTCCTGCTCACTCATGGTCCTCTGAAATCGGATTAAAAACCCCCAGCGGTCGTGTGCTGCGCGCTGCACGACGGCGCCGGCTGACCGGTTCCCCCCTCCCATATTTCTTCTCGCCCCCCCTCGTGATAGCGATGGGAACTGCCGCACGAAAACGAAACGCACTTGCCCTTGCCTTCCCCCCTGGCGTCGATCGCGCCACGGCGCTGTAGCTGCTAGCACCGTCACCGTCTGTTTATGTATTTATGTTATTTCTAAAGTCTGGCTTTCCTTTCTTTCTTTCTCCTGCTACGAAAAATATAAACGGGCAGGCAGGCCGGTTATGAAAACCCATTCATTATACACGTTTGTGTATGCTAGACTATGCAATACATATGTACGGTTCTGTACGGCGCCGGGGCGTTGGCTACGTTCAACGGGTGGTGATGAAAAGATTTGGGGAACGAAAGAACGAAGAACGAAGAACGAAGACGGGAGGCAGAGCTAAACGCCCTGGGGGGATCCGATCAGCGCGCACCCGGGGGGGCAGGAAAACGGATAGGATAAACATAAGGGGCATGCATGTGGGGAAGTTCGAGATGTCGTTCGTTGATGGCGGAAGACGTGGGTGCAGTGCGGGGGAGATACAAGTACAATGGCGAGTATGTACGCAGGACGCGGTCCTTTCGTTTCGATTTCGTTTCGATTTCGTTTCGTTTCCGTCCGAGGAAAAAAACAAAACAAATACGGGTTCTATTCATTTTCCTATATATGCATTCCGTGCAGTATTCCATCTGTGGGCGTTCGGTCTCGGGGTTTTCTTCCTAGCGGCAAGTGAAAGAAGGCCGGGAAAAAAAAAGGATGAGCGCTCGTCCCAGAAAACAAAAACAAAAACAAACAATCTCCAACGAGCCAGCGCCCGGCACGGTGCGCCGCTCAGTCCCTCTGCGAGCCCGCGTACGAGTTATACAGGCCCCACACGATCGGCTTGCGCAGGCGCTCCTGGTGTGCCGCGCCCTGCTCGAGCGCGGCGGGGGGCGCGTACGAGCGCGGGGCCGCGCTCCCCGCCGGCCCGGACCCCGACCCGGGCGCGGGCGCGGGCGCGAGCGGCGGCAGCGTGCCGACGGCGACGTCCGCGAGCAGCACCGCGTCGCGCTCGCCGCCGCTCGGCTCGAAGCCCGCCGCGCAGAACGGGAGCAGCGCGAGGGAGTACTGTTTTTCGTGTCGTGTCGCGATCATGTGTTATATGGGGGCGTAAAAATTAGTTGGTCAGCTGGGAGTGAGAGGGAGGGGGCACGGACCGCGACGCTGAACCCGCCGAAGGCGAAGCTGGGCACGAGGTCCTTGGGGAGCGCGATCTCGCCCTCCATGCGCCTGCGCCCGGCCTCCGCGGGCGCCTCGCGGCGCGGCCACCAGACGGCGCTCGCGACGGCCGTGCGCGCGCCGCGCAGCGCGAGCTTGGGCGCGACGCCGCTCTTCTGCCGTTTCGCGGTCTTCGGCGCGGCGCCGCCTGCGGCCGGGAGCGCAGACGAGGACGCGGCGGTCGAGCCCGAGGCGGCGGTCGGCGAGCGCGAGAGTGGCGGGAGGAGCAGCGCGCGCGGGCTGAAGGAGAGCGTGCCCGCGACGGTGAGCGAGATGTCGTTGAGCGAGGACTCGGGCGGCGCGGACGCGGCGGCGCCCTTGTCCGCCTCGTAGAGCACCTCGCGGATGAGGTGCACGGACGTGGCGGCGGGCGTGAAGACGAGGTCGAGCGCCTGCGCGTCGGCGCAGGCGACCGTCAGGGAGCAGGGGATGGGCGAGCCGCGCGTGTAGGTTAGCTGAATAAATAAGCAAAATGCGGTCAGGTTGTCAGATAGAAAGAGGGGGGGGTGAAAAAACGCCGAGCGCACTGGAGAAGCGAATGCGAACTGCGAGATGCACCGTCAGGTCGACATCTATAGCGGGAGTCGTGATTTATTATGCTTACGGTGCATATGGCCTCGATGGCGCGTACACCGAAAACCTTTCCGTGTACAGGGATCGGGGGCAGGACCTCCCATCCGTCTGGGTCGCCTTCTGGGCCTACGAGGGGGCGGTTCTCCTGGTACGCCAGGCGCCGCAGCAGCGAGGGCGGCGGCGGCCGTATGCGCGGCGCGAAGCCAAACTGCGTGCCCAGCCTAGCGCGATGGGGGTCAGCATGTGGGGCGCGCGCGCGCGCGCGCAGCGCGCAGCAGAGGAGGCGAGACGGAAGAACGGGACGGACTTGCTGTCTATGCGCAGCGCGCCGCGGTGTATGCGCACGGTGATCTCGTAGTTGATGAACTGCGCGGCGCCCTTCTCGGAGAAGGACGGCGGGAGGCGCAGGGACACGGGCGGCTGCTTGGGGCGCAGGGCGACGCTGCACGTCGCGGGGAGCGCGAGCGCGAAGGGCCACATGTACGCGCCGACGAGCTTCGCGGTGTGTTTGGCGCGCGCCGGGGGCGCCTGCTCCGCGCCCGGGCCCGCGCTGGGCTCGGCGCGGCGCGGGTCGCCCATGTCTGCGCTCCATAGGACGTGCGTGAGCTCCCAGAAGGTGAGGGGGTTCGCGTTGGTGGCGACGATGGTGCCGGAGAAGGTGATGGAGACGGCGCGGATGGACTCTGGGCGGGCGAGGGCGAGGGAGACGGCGCCCTGGACGGTCTGGCTGTCGAAGTAGGAGGGCAGGAAGCGGGGGGACGCGACGTTGGAGTAGAGGGTGAGGGTGGCCCAGGGCGCGGCGCGCGAGTCGAAGAGGGAGTACTGGTGCTCGACGGGGCCGCGGGTGGCGGGGAGATGGCGGGTAGACGGAGGCGGGGCGGGGTGTGCTGGGGACGCGGGGGGAGCTGGGGGAGCGAGGGATGCGTAGCTCGGGGGCGAGTTGGCGGCGTCGGTGTCGGCGTCGGCGGCGTCGTTCGGGACGTGGCGGGGACGGGAGTCGTCAGGGGACATGGCCTGCTGTGGTCAGGATGGACTGGGGAATGGGCAGCGGCGACATGGTGTCGGGAAGGAGGGATGGGGACGGAGTGGTGGCTAAATGGACGCGGGCGATGTGCAGCATATGGTCGCAGAGCGAGACCGCGTGGTCGCAACTGGCACTAACGCTGACACGACCCACCACCATGTTCGGCGCGCAGCAGAACAAGCCGCTCTTCGGCTCGTCCAACACCACAGCGCCCGCCCAGGGCGCGTTCGGCGCGTTCGGCCAGCAGCAGCCGGGCACGTCGCTCTTTGGCGCGCCCAACGCGAACACGGGCGCGAACGCGGCGCAGCAACAGCAGCCACAACAACAACAACAACAGCAGCAGCCGCAACAGCAACAGCAACAGCAACAGCAGCAGTTCGGGCAGCCCGGGGGGTCGAACCTCTTCGGCTCGACGCAGCAGCAGCAGCAGCCAGCGCCGGGCCTCTTTGGCGCAAGCTCGACAAACCCCCAGGCGCAGGCGCAGACACAAGGCGCAGCTGCCGGCTTCGGCGCGCCGAGCACGTTTACTGGCTTTGGCTCGAACCAGGCTACGGCCGGCTCCTCTCTCTTCGGCCAGTCTCAACCGCAACAGCAGCAACAGCAGCAGTCCGCGTGGGTCACCGTCCTCTCCATTCACTTCCGCCCTGGCCCATCTGCTCTGACACCCCTTCCTCAGCCCCAATGTCCCGCTGTTCACCCGCTCGACAAAATTCAACGACCTCCCAGACGACCTCAGGAAAAAGTTCGAGCAGATCGAGTGAGCCCGCCTTTCTTTCTTTCTCTCAGCGTCTCTGCTAATCTATCTCGTCTCCTCAAAGCACACATATACAAGGCCGCGTGCAGATCAGCAACGACCTCAGGCAGAACAACCTCGGCGACGAGCCGCAGAAGGGCGCCGAGCAGATCCGGAGCGTGCACAAGGTACGCCTCTTCTGCCACCTCACCGCCCGCTTCTCCATGCGCTTCGCACCTGGGCCCCCCCTCAGCTCCCGGACGTGCCGGGTATTTTCAGCGCGCGTCCGCGCGTCCGCGTGGTCCCTGGCCATCTGGACTTCCTCTTTGCCTTCCTGCGTGCGCCCACGTTTCCTCCGCGTTTTTTCGCGTGTGCCTCTTTTGCTTTTCTTCGCGGCTGGTGGCTCCCACTCACCCTCAGCCGCGCGTGTGTCACCTGCACATGGCGCGCCCGTGTCATTGACGGAGCCAACGTGCGCCCGCGGACTGGGCTAGGCATTAGAAGCGGGAAGAGTTGCAGAGAAGGGCGAAAAACAGATCGCCGCGTCGCAATTGAGTCGCGCGGGAAGAGCATTGCTTACTTTCTTTCTCTTTCTCTTGCATCGCCTTTCCTCTCCGTAAATTTCGCTTCATGCACGTCCCCTCCAGACTGTCCCATCACCTCTAAACCATTTCTCCCCGCTCTCAATCTGACATGCACCGCAGGACCTCGTCAACGGCATCAACAAGCTGCGCGCGGACATCGCGTCCATGCGCGAGCTGCGCGCGCGCATGGACCAGGCCGTGCAGGACACCATCGCCGCGACGCGCATCATCGACGCCTTCCGCAGCCCACAGAGCGCGCAGCAGGGCGCCTGGCTGAAGCATTACGCGGCGTTCCCACTCGAGTTCCGTTTTTGCCCTCACCCTCTTCCCTCTTTACGGAGCGCGTAAAAAAGAAACTGACTAGGTGTTTGTTTTTCCTTTTGTCTGGCTAGGTTTTTCACGCGCGTCACCGAGCAGCTGCGCGAGCGGCTCCAGTGGTTCAACAACACGCTCGAGGTGAGCGGAACCTTCCCCCCGCCTTCTTCCTGCTGTTTATCCTGTCCTATCCCCCTCTGACGTCGCTTCCTTCTTTCTTTCTTTATCTCTTCCTGGCTGCAACCTTAACTCTCTGACTCTTCTGAACGATCCGCCTCCGGCTATCGCACCAACCGCTCGCCGTTTTCTTGCTCCCGTGCCGGACACCAATTTTCTGGACCCTGCCTGCCTCTGACGCCCCGCCGCACCGTCCCGCACCCGCCAACATCTATTCATTTATCAAACCCAACGATCCACCAAACCCTATCTCAATCTTGTCCGCGCGCCCCGCCTGCCAATGCCGGCGCCTATGCGGATGCAATCGGCTTCCTTTCTTTTTTTATTTATTTTGTGTTTTGGCTCTTGGGACAGCAAATCGAACGCAAGCTCGCGTCGGAGGCGAACCACGTCTCGATCACGCCGCAATGTAAGCTGTCAAATTTTTCGTCTCTTTGTTCGAGTCGGGTTTCCTCCCCCCCCCCTTCCCCTCGGAGTTCGTTCTCGCCTTCGACTAGCGGCCGCATACGCTTCTTGGTTGCAGAAGCCACTTGCGTCCTATGATTAATTGGGCGCTAGCATAATTTTCTTCGACCTTATGTTTTCTGGCATTCGTATCGAGAGCATGGCTGACCGTTTTCTTCCCCCCGTTCTTTTTGTTTTCTCTCTGCACCAACCGCCGACTTCGTTATTGTCGCGCGTGGATCACCTGCGCACGGAACGCTCCCCCGGACCAACGAACCCTATCCGCCTTCCCTTGTCGGCCGCACGGGGCGTACCGTGCATTCTGCCCTCAACGGAACCCCTCGCAAAAAACACGGCCTCAACCCCGCCCGTCGGGACGCTCCCGTTCCCAACCCTAAACGCCCCCGCACACGCACCAAACAGCGATCACCGCGACGCTGCAGGCGCAGCACGCGTCGTTCGTCGCGCTCGCGAGCAAGGCCGCCGCGCTCGACGGCGCGCTGCAGGCGCTCAAGGGCACGTACCGCCAGCTATGGCGCGCGCGCACGGGCAGCGCGCGCGACCCGTTCAGCGCGGCGGACCGCGGCGCGCTCGGCGGCGGCGAGTTCGGCCTCGAGGGCCTCAGCGTCGCGTGAGCCCGCGCGGCGCGCCGCGAACCGACTAATATCTGTTGGCGCGGCCCTCTATGTGTATTGTAATTTTTTTTAAACATGTGCGTTTTTGTGTTGGTGGGGATGGGGTTTTTTGTAGTATTTCTGCGAACTCCTCGTGGCAGTAATTGCCCGAGATCTTCATCTATACCCCAACGCGGAGACGTTGCCCCGCCAAGCGTGCTGCGACATTTGTGTACCTCGTGCGTGCGGTCCGCGCGAAGAAAGTGAAGACAAGAGCGGGCGCATATGGACCGGGAAAAAGAAAAGAACGCATGTGGGCGCCTCTGGGCTGGCCGGACTGCTGCGGTCCCCCGTGTGGCTGGATGATCGACACGAGGCACCGCTCGGCGCTCGGCGCTCGGCACACTCATCATCTCCGCAACCCAAGCACATTCAGTCTCAGTCATCGCGGCTCCGGCGACGTACACGGGGCACCCTTCTACATGTATTGCGTCGAAGGACGCTTATATGCGCAACATTCTTGCAAGATGTGGCTGTTGAGTCAACAACTCACAACGCCGTGCGGCGCGCAGTGAATAAATAGCTTCGAGCAGGTGGCAGCACCCGCGCGCGCTGATTGCGAACACATTCTTAAATACAGATTTTTATGAGAGCTATAGGGTACTGATGTGTGGATAGCAAGAACGGAACGGAAGGACAGGGGAAACGCGAGCGGATACTGGGTGCAATACGTAGGCAGACAAGTAAGTGTGGAGCGAGAACTCTAAGTCATGAGGGGAAAAGGCACATGCGGATTTGTGGGTCTATTTCATCTACAAGGGGGAAAAATATGATAGGACATGGTAGATGGTGAATTAAAAGCAAGGATAGCAGGTAAATAAAGCAGAGCAGACGTCACGATCGAGCACTCAACCAGCACTTGTGGACGCCGCCAGCGCATCTGCGCCGCTGGTGCCAGTGCTCGAAGACATTGACAACGCCTCCATGGCCAGGCCAAGCGCGTCTGCAGTTGCGCCATCGCGAGTCTGGCCCGCTACATCTGCCGGATTGCCGATGCCGAAGAACACCTCTGGACTCGTACAAGCTGCTACCGCGCGGCGCATGTGAGTCGTCAGGAAAGACAAGCCGACTTGGTACGCAGCTACAGGCAAGGTAATGGAGGACATGAGCCCCCGGCGGAGAAAGGAGACCGATGTGTTTCTCACCGTTCATCCAACCAAAGCCCTCCCGAGGAACCATCTTGAAATCGATGCCTTGGTTTCCATACTCTGCGTCGACCAGGTGGGAGAGTCTGACCGCATCGAACTGGAAGAATACAAAAACGAGGGTGAATGTAAGTTAACTCTGTTCAGGTTTACGGAATACTCCGGAGCCCAAGCAAACCGGAGAACTAGGAAGCATGTGTGCTGACCTTCTCCGGAACAACACCATTGAAATCCACGAACGCCGTCGTCATCCTGGGTTGCGACACGCCTTATGAGTACCGATGTCCTTGCCTTGAGATCAGAAGTATGATCACTTACATATACAGGAAACGGAAGGCCAGTCGCTGCGCGTCTTCCAAGTACCCATACCTTTCCAAGCCAACCCATGCCATGATCTGGTGTGGAGGCCTGAGAAAATGGTCAAAAATCAGCACATGCTCTTGACGCTTGAAATTCAGAGGCTGGACGCCACTGAACCGCAAACTGTCCGGTACTCACCATGCATACCTACACATGAAAGGGAGAGCGATTGTCAGTGAGAACTCGATTCATTGTGAGGGGATTATACTTACGGGAAGTCCCACTGTCGGTTAGGACGGTCGAGCGAGATCTTGCCCCTCGATTCCTCCGTACCGGAAACCAAGCCTCCGAGAACCTCGAATTTCTTTAGGGAGTGGGCCCTGCAAGACAATAAAACGTTTCAGCCTCTCAGAGTTTTACAGTGAAAACAAATACATACACTAATTTCCAGCATTGATCCTCACTGGCAGCGCCTGCCCAAAGCATCCAGAATGCAGTAACGCTCTCGTACAAAATCTGCTTCCCTGTAGAGGTGTCGTAGTCGAAGTACAAGTTTTTGCTCTCATTCCACAAGTACTTGTCAATGATCTGCTTGCGGAATTCAGCACGCTGGAACCATTCCTCGCTCGATTGGGCCTTGGCTGTCGAGTGACGCCTGTTCGGATCGCGGTACGTCTCAGGAGAGATGGGGAATGGCGCGAGGAGGAAGTCCTCCTCAATTTCGAGCTCGTCGTCGAATACCTCATGGATGGCTGTCCCAATGTCAATCTCGTACTTATACAGAAGAGCCTGAAGGTCAACTGTGCCGAGGTTCGCACATCGCTTCTCAAACCGATACGTCGTGTCGTGCCCACTCTCGCGCACCGCGCGATCATGCAGGAAATACTCGTCGAGTTTTGGCTCGTGCAATACGCCGTCACTGTACTTCTCGCTGAACTCAAGGACCGAAAGACCGTGTTTCTCCGCGAAAGGCTCAAGAATGTGAGTGAAGTGCGTCGCTTCAGTCTCTGGTGGAATCCCGAGGCCCTCAGGACGAAACCGGGAAAGCCCTGTCTTCGGATCAAGACGAGGCTCACTCATCCATACGGTATGATACTCCTTGATAGCGGCCTGGATGGCACGTTTCAGCCAGGCACGATTCTCATTTTCGTGAGTGCGGTCGAGCTGATTGAAAATTTGCAGAGCCATGTCGGTTAGGAAGGGCGGCTGTGTTCGACAAAGGTAGTAGCTACGGCTACCGTTGAGGATCTAGTAGACATATGGTAAGCTTTAAGCAATGATCGGATAATATGATTAAATACCTTATTATAATGTCTAATTTCAAAAATGAAATGATCAACCATACCCTTGGCCATCGCCACTTGGCCATCAACAAGCAGGCCTAGAGATATGAAGTACGAGTCCCAGTTGTATAACTACAATTTAAGTCAGTCTATTTTGTAGTATTTTATTTTAACTTTGAGCTTACTTCGTTGAACCTCGCGCCTGGAACAATGAAAGGAATGCCCTTCAATGTCCGCCCCCCTTTCCCATCATCAATTTCATCCATAGCAAGAGCAAGGATTCCCGGTTTGTCATTCAAACTCTTCACGAACTTCGGATCATCAGGCTTCGGCGGAAGGACCTGCACGTCCAAGTTCAAATGTGGCTTGTCCCTTGCCACCTTCCTGTAATAATCCGCCATTGCAGGCTCGCCATAAGGAACATATATGCGTGGGTTAATGCGCCCCGTGCGGTTCTTCGGGTCTGCACAGATGATTTCCAGCCCGTCACCGTCAATCCGACGTGTCAACGAGTGCCAGAAGGAGAACTTGATCATGCGCGACAGTCTGTCTACGGGATTCTCGGTCAAGCGTGCTTCGTCAAGAACAATACGCTTGCGGTTATGGTCCCTTGCTAGGGCAAGTTCCTGCAGGAGGTTCGACAGCATATAGGTTCCCTGATGCACATGACGTGTGAGAACATTCATCAAGTCATGGTCAAAGGGCGGTAATGCGTACCCGAATATCGAAGCTCTTAAACCCATTGCTTGTGGCGGTTCCCAGTGCAAGAATCTTGGGACCTGCATCTGTGATGCTAATCTGGAAGTCTCCGTCGGTGTCCTCTTGCTCGAGAATGACGCGAATGGTCTCCTCGACGTCAATGAGGAAGCGCCTGGGCGCGCTGGGTTTCGCGTCATGCGACATCCGCCTGGGCCGCAAATGCGATTCCTCTTGAAAGGCAGGACGACGAACAGGGTTGTATCCATGAAGGTGAGACTGGGAAGATACGAATGTTAGTAATCTTGCAACTACATGTAACCCAGAGGTGGACGCCACGGCAATTGTCAGTCTGTCTTCCACAAGCGCAATTCGCGAGCAGACAGACAAGTCCACCATTCTTCGCACAAAGAGAGGCTTACATTCGAGTAAGTCCGTGACCTACTGAAGTACTCTCCATTGCCATAGTAAGCTGAGGCGTCACCGTTGACCAACCGCGACTCATCATCTGCGAACGATATTCCTGCCGGATGCGGGAGAGCAGGTGGCATTTTGCAGTCCTTGTTGTTTAGGGTGTCTTCCTGTCTTCAAGACTTCAAGCAATGAGCGTTGGTGAGAAGAAAGCACAGAGATGGTGGAGGTAGAAGAAAGGGCGTTGGAGGAGGCTGGAGAAGTTAAGACGCGGCTCATAGCGCCGACGTAACTTATAGGAGCAAGTTGCCTTTTATAGATGATCGCCATTGGTAATCCCCGTGCGTCACGCTTACCCCGGATTACAATCCTCTTTCCGCCTAACTTTTCAGGCACGCTTGCTTGCTTTCGCTCAAATTTCCGGTGCACAAGCCTGAGATGAAATGACTTGTTCTTATTAACAGCGAATCCAGTGTTGCACGAATGCACAGCCTAAAGTCTTCTGACAGCGCCAATTACTCGTCGTAGATTTTACAGCAGTTCGAACGACAACAGTCCGAACAGCAGGAAATACAGGATACAACAAACACATGGAACTTAACCATAATTTTATCGACCTTTCTTGAGGTTTGAAATCGCCACACCCCGATGCTCGCGGACGATCTAATCTCCCCAGCAACCACAATTGTCAATCACGCGCTAGAGGCTGGGGGTGGCAGTGAATTGCAACACTGGAGTGGCATCATTTCCTGACCACGGCAAGGCTGTCATTGGACTACACCAGTATCGAACCGACTCTCAGCAAACGCCTCTCGGCTTGCCTCAGCAGCGACGAACGCTTCACACTCCTTCCTGCTTTTTGCGACGTCCACTTTGTATAGTAGGGCCGTGCTCAAAACGCCTCTGAAAACAGCGCACGCGTCAGCGTAAATCAATTAGCCCGCGCATGACTCACGAAACAGGGGGAAAGACAAAACACCCACAGTGTGAAAAGAAATGCAAAAGGCATGTTGTTATTCCCGCCTGCATCGTCTATGATAGCAGACGAGACGAACGGGCCTATGAAGGCCGATGTTTTACCAACCTTCGGCGATATCAGTCACATGTGACCGCAGACGGAGATGAAAGTAGTTTACGATCGAGAACAACGCGAAGAACAAGAACCTGAAGAAGTTTAATAAGATAGAGATAAGGGGAGTTATGATGTAGGCCTACATCTGAGAAAGCGGCGAGACCTCGCTGATCATTGTTTGGCTGTATGCATACCAGGGACAGACCATCAAGCCATAATATGCCTGGTAAAGCCTGAGCTTGATATTACAATCAGCCGAAAATTATTCGTTAATCGAGACGCACCAGATTTCCCAGACATGCTTGAATCCGAACTTGTCAGTATGAACACCAGCCAAACCCCAAATGGTGAGTATCTTTTCACAAATTGAATTCAGTGCGGGGCGCTCGACGAAGTACGGTTGGCACTGACAACGATCCAGATGCAATTGAAGCTTAACATGGTCTTTGTGGAGATCTTATATTTCTTCTGCACAAACCAGAATAAACTATCGTAAAAAGGTCACATAAAACGTTTATCTGAAAGTTTGTAACAGTGACATACTAGATTCCGAGGCCTTGCGCGACGATCCCGACGATCAGAAGAAGCGTTAGTTGTAGAGTCGAGTAGGATACGACGCTGTAAAGCGGCCCTTTACATTCAGTTCGAGGAAAGAAAAAGAAATGTAAAATCCAACCTATTTTGCAGTGTCCCGATAACGGTCCTGCAATTTGCTAAATCAGCATTGGACGAAGTAAGGTAGCGAGACGGCAGTAAACGAACTGAGATTTTCACTCACACAGTTGTATTCAGCACATCACCCATAATGAAATAGAATATGAGATACAAGAACGTCTGCTTGAGCCGCATGCACTCGCGAAGCGCGACGTAAGTCTGTCTGAACCCGACAGTGAGAAGCGACGTTCCTATCGGGAGTGCTAAACCTTGTCGCCTCTTCTCTAAAAAGAACCAAGGAAGGGCGCATAGCACTGTAGTACATCGGCGTCGGACCAAGTGAAAAAAGGGAAGGTGGAGTGCAAAAGAACGTACACCAGATCCCTCCAGAAAATGCTATCAAGACGCTGAATGCCTTCGTGTTGTTCTCCGTACTTTCATCGGACTTGAGGCCCTTAAGAATGCCGACCATCACAACCAAGATGATAATCTCCCCAGCAGAGCACACAGTGAATGAGATATTTGAAACTCGATTCCGCTGCAGCGACTCAAATTCTGCGTGGTCATCCAGGCTACATGATAGAATATTGAGCAAAGAATGAAGGAAAGAAGACGAAAGACCGACGATTTATCACCGCTTTGAGCTTCCTTGGCGGACGCTCTCACCTCCGGGAGATCGCGCGCCAGCCCTGGGAAAGCAGCAGTCCAGAACGTAAGTGCACCCTGGATTGTGGAGCGAGTTGTGAGTTCCCTCTTGCATGATAGGATAGAGGACAGAACCTGATAAGCTATTACTGTTGACAAAAATGAGCATCTCGAACATAATTCGCACTTCTAAATAGGTCGTACAGCCGATGACGTAGAGCGCTACGCCCGCTTTCCACTTTGAGGCATCTTCTACACCTAGCCATGCGAATGAAACAGCGACAGCGACAGCAGTGAAGGCGATCGTGATATTAGGTCTGCAGATAAATGTCTTTAGATAAGTTTATGAGTGTATTCGATGAGCTAGAAAATTGACCTCCATCTGCCATAGTCCGCCCAGGCGCCAATGATCAAAAACAGTGACGCTTGGATGGCAAAGCTAATCCCATTCGTTATCAGGACGATAGAATTGACTAAAATTATAGCATTGCAGAAAAGTACATTATAGCAGAGTAAGTCATTAACATAGAGCCAGGAAAAATCAAACCCTCTCACTGTCTCTGGTTTTGCCGATGAACGGAAGCACGCAGCCGGTGTCGCTACTGCAGGGTGCGGTGAAGGGAGGTTGTTCGGGGTCGTAGCCGGCGAGGAATAACAGATTCTGGAACTGCGAAGGACCGAAATTAAACCCAGACAAACCATTGTTTCCCTACGAAAAGTAAAACGTATATCCTTAAAACTCAAGCTCAAAGTTGAAGAGGGAACTGAAGGACGCATACGACGTAGTACAGATAGAAAGCCCAGAGCTCCCATCTTGTCGTTGTCCATTTCGCTCTATTCCCCGATTCGTCAAGTTCATAGTCCGCGTCCGCATCGCGCTCGCGGCCGACCACAGATTTTGCGTCGACGAGAGAGCCAGTATCGGAACGGCTGACATGCTTGTCGACCTTCCCTATCTCTTCAGAATTTGTGGCCATGATAGTGGCTTGACACAGAGATCAATTTTATATTTGATGCCCTGAATAGTTTCCAAAAGTCTGAATGCGGCGTTTTCTAGAAGCCGATTGGACAAAGTTTGAAGTTCTCAATGCAGACGGCGATCATGCATTATAACTCCGCGCAAGAGAAAGGAGACAAAATAAAATATACAAAGGGTGTTTCAAAAAGAATTGGAAAAAAATGGAATTGCTCGTCAATAATTAGGATGCTATTTACTTGAGCGTCAATTTGCCACACAATAATCTACAGTCTACAGCTCCATCAAGTCCTCCTTCTCCCAGCCGGGGTTCTTCTTGAGAATGACGAAGCCCTCGAGCACCGTCGCGTATGGGATGAACTCCTCCGTAGCGAGCTCTGCACGGTCCGTCGTGCCTAATCTTACGGGCGTCTGGTGCGTTTGGAAACCGGAAATCGTGCGCGGCTTGCCAGCCTGCCCAACGACGTCAACCGCTTGACCCACGCGCACGGTCACCGGCGTTGGCAGCAGATTCTCGTCGAGCGAAATCAGGAAGCGCGGGTACATCGCCGTGACAAGATAATAGAGCATCCAGTGGTACTTGTCCAGGACGACTGTGATTCAATCAAGTCAGTCGAAATAGTCAGTGATGAATGGACCGCAACGCACAAGACTTCGCGTCGGTAAACGCAATAAGGACGGTCAGGAGGCCTGCAACGGCAGGACGACTCATAATCCCACGATTGCAGAAGAATGGGTTGATGGTGATTGTCCCCTTGCCCATGTGGACGAGTCCCTGTGCGATGCGCACCATGAACAAACAATCCGGCTCTTTGTAGTAGTAGCTCGCGAGCTGGCGCAGCATCTGAGCAAGACGTGCATTGTTTGTGCCTGCACCCACAAGGCCCATTGCGAAAATCGCATTGACTGCGACGGCAAGGTCGTTGTCGTGGCTATATTTTGATAGCGTGTCAAGGATGGGTAATTGAGGATTCGAGGCGCTAATGAGCCCGAGAGCAAGAGGAACAGTCTTGCGAATCGTAGGCTCGCCATAGTGCATCTGATTAATCATTTGTTCAGTACAAGCATACCAATGTCGGAGAAGATACGATGCCGTACCAGGTGATTGAACTGCCGCACGGCCATCTCAGCACCAACATCTTCACCCATCGCGATGAGCGCAATGCCAATGACTGCGAAGGCCTGGGATGTATCATCATCCTTGCTGCCCTCCTTTTTCTCGCCATGGTCGATGCAGTGGTGTAGTAAATCCTGCACCTTGAGCACGTTCGTTGTCCCCGCGTATGAGCAGATCTCGACAAGGACCTGCGCCTGCTTCGAAATACTATGCTCGATGGCCTTGAGTGTTTCAAGCGTCGCGTCAGAAGCATCCTGGCAGCCCAGGTACAGGAGAGCAAGGCCTAGCACCATAAAGCGAGCCCACTTCTCATCGAGTGCATCGTCGTCACGCTCCATCAGGGCCTGTAAGATAGTACCCGCGATCTCACCATTGCAACTCCCAACGAAGATGAAGGCCAGCGCTAGTGTCGCAAGCGATGCTATCTCCATCGAGGTTGAATCGTCCCCAATGAGCGGCAGCAGTAAGCCAGAAAGGTCCTCGCGCTGTGACCCAACATATGCAAGACCAAGCCCGACGATCGCGCCAGTTTTAAGAGGAACCGACTTGCTTTCAACGTGGTCGCCTAGTAGTGCAAGTGCAGCATCCGCTTCGGTACGTACACCACAGTTGAGTATACCGGTAGCTAGGAATGCGCCGGCCTGTACAAAGGTCAAAATTAAAAGAGTACAGCGAGAGTCTGGAATGGTAGCCGACCTTGATGTACTCTTCAGAAGAATAGGTATAACGATCAACTTGAGTTAATCCGACATCAGTATCCCATAGCAAACTCAGACCAAGAGAAGCAGCAGCGCTCATCATGCCTGAAGTGAAGCAAATAAATCTCCGAGACAGAACGAAGAAAAGTCTGACAGCAACTAGCGCACCGTGGTCCTTGTTTTTATATACCCAACTTTCGCCCTCCGACGCACCAGCCATAAGCTTATCGTTGCCGAAACCTGCATTCACAAAGGCATTCACGAATGAACTGGCTAAATTTGCCCTTGCGGAGTCGATATTTGGACCAGCGGATCCTTCGCAAAATCACGGGTTATTATTGCATCAAAACAAAATCCAGAGCGCGTGAACTCACGAGAGTTTTCAAGATGTGACTTATAGATGTCTTCAAGGCTTTTCGGCTCCAGAGCTCCAAGCTCTTTGCCATACTCCTTGAAGCGCTCTGCAAGGTGGGTATTACTCAAGCATTCGACCAAATCTTCTTCAGGTTCTTCGTCCTCTGTTTGCGTCCATTCTAATGGGACTTGCGCACGAGCAAGAAGGAAGGCAAGTTGTCTCTTCATCAAACTGAAAAGCAGAAATGAGAATTCACTATGATTTTTGACATCAGTAGATTTCATACGGATTTCCAGCGTTTTGGAAGTCCCTAAGGACGAGTTCCGGATCAGCTAAGCGAAGGGCGATAGCGAGAGCCTCCGGGAATTTGTCATGTTTGATGTAGATTTCGTGTACAGTACGGAGGAAAATTTGATCGTCGGGAGGTGGCAAGAAAGATACACAACTATTCGCCACAAAGTATTAATAAGAATAAACTTAAAGAAACTAGGAACCTATAACGCGTACCTGACCATGTACGCACATACGCGCGCATAATTATTGTCATCCACGAGGCCCATCAGGCGGTCCACGATCTCCAGCTCCGCGAGAAGGTCAACCGCATCTGGCTCGGCGTTATGCAAAAGCAGGAACTCAGCGCACGTAAGGCCCAGAGTACGTAGCTCTTCTTTGTCGTCGTTCCTCTCTTGTCTGATTGTGAATTCAGAACCTAGTTCAGCGGCAAGGTGACGGATGTACTCATGACCCCACGAGCCCGGTTCAGTGGACTGCGAGGACATGGAAGTTGCAAGAAGGCGATAGCGAAGGGTACCGCGAGGCTCTGTGTCAGAGTATGTCATGGCGAGGACGGATAGAATATCAGCAAAAAGACTCTGTATGCATGCTCGATATTCAATACTTATGATCAACAGGATATTATTATATAGTTCACTGACCTTGTCCTCAGATGATGTCCATGTCTCATAGAGAGCTTGTAAGTCGCGATAATGTGGTCGGAGGAACTTGAGAGGTTTAGGAACAGATGTCATCGAAGATGTCGACGTCCGTATTAATGTTCTTAACGTCTCAAGAGCAGGGCGATGGAGGCTAGTATTGGGCTCCTGCACATAGTGTAAGCTCGCGTTATGCGCGCCATCCAGAGCACGGTTACGAACCTTCAGGCGCTCTACAAGCATTTCGAGCTCATTCCGAAGTGTCAAATCCTCCTCCGACTGTGGACGCCACTTGAGTTACAACAGCAGACTCGAATGGTTGAACGCCTACCAATTCTTCTCCCTCGCCCTCCTTGTCTTTGGACGCGTTCTCCTTTCCTTTTCCATCAGCCTTGTCGTTTTTCTCCTCCTCCTTCTTTTTGGGAGGGTCATCTGAGCGAACTGGCGCGACAGGGAGCGTCGGTGTGTTAGACATAGTTCGTTGGAAGTACGGTTGGGAATGAGGAAAGAAATGACACACAGCAGCTCAGTGAGCTCGAAGGAGACGCGTATGCTATTCTGCCTTATGTAATCATATCACGTGCTTTGGGTCAGGTCTCCGCGTCGACATCTCGCGGCTTGCTCGTTGTTCCATGCCTGAGCTGTCTACTTAGCGGTGAAAATACTGGATCGCGTGCCTTACTGTCTCTTGAATCGCATTTTCATCAAGAGCACGTTTATACGGTGCTTCCAGCGCGTGTTTTTTAACCTATAAGCTGGCACGACCTCAACCTTTTGAATTGCCCTCTTTTCGGACGTGTGGCTTCTCTGTAACCCGAAGTTCAGGATATGCGTGAAAACAATAAATCTCAAATGTAAGCACCTTAATCGCAGAAATTGGACCATTCTCTAATTCCGTGTCTAGAGACGTGGAGACACGCTTGACAAGATTGAAATCCAGCGACCTCGAAGAGCAGGAATGGGAGGACATCCCAGGCCCACCTGAGGACTCGATATCAATGCCTCCTTTGTGTACATCCGAAATCCTCGAGAAGTCAGCTACTTTATCCAAATCATCAGCAAGCACGCCCAGAAGGCGAAGGCCTGCCGCAACAAGGACTATCTACGTTGCCACAGGCAGCCCCGGTCCGCGGAAGGGCACCGGGCCCCCTCGTGTCAAACCTCCTCCCGCCCGCCGCCCAGCGCCTCCTCAACAGCTTGTCACCGATGAAGAGCTCAATATCGCTTTCAAACATGGTGCACGATCCTCCGCTCGGTACGTGCATGAAGTCGGCGGTTGGTTCTTTTACCTTCTGAAGTGGCCCCTGGCCGTACTGCTCGTCCTATGGGCTGTCGCTTTTATACTCAATACCCTCTCGTCCTCCATGCGCACTGCCTTTTCCCCCCTCTGCATTCTTCCTGGCATATCCCGTTCTTCTTTGTGCGCCTCGCCTCAAACGTATGGCTCTCAAACCAGCGGTCCCGCAGGGCCTGCCAAGCATGCCGACTACCCGAAGATGGTTGAGATCCAGAGCAAGACATTTGAACAGCTGCTCGACGAGAGCCTAGGAGGCTCGAGTCTTGCAGTGGAAATTAAGAAAGCTGAAATGGCAGCGGCAGACCTAGTGACGGTCGTGCGCACGAGTGACCTGCGCAGCAAGGATATCCTCGCGGATACGTTAGCCTCATTTAGTCAAAATGCGCGGAGTACTGCACGGGGGCTAGATCAGCTCAATGCGAAAGTCGGTGGCTCTGTGGATAAGTACGTCTTTCTTATTCATTTCTGTTGCTCTTGAAAGCTGACAATCTATTATTAGCATCGTGGCAATTAGTGATTACACTCTTCGTACCATCGAAGATGCAGAGGCAAGGAAGTCGTCTTTTATGGTGTATATTTGGCCCTTTGGTTCTCGCAACACCGACACAGAACTCCTTGCATCTGCCTTCACACAGTCTCTTTCCGTCCTTTCCACATCCCTTGAGCGACTCATCTTCTCCGCAGAGGCATCCCTGAACTCTCTCAACATGCTCGAAGAGCAGCTTGGCACTATCCACGGTATCGTCACACGGGAGGATGCATCTATAACCGCGCAGCAATCTGAGTTACTCGCGGACTTATGGACAATCTTGGGCGGCAATCGCGCACAGGTCCAGCGCTTCTCGGCAAACCTTCAGGCGTTGCGCGCGTTGAGCGGATACCGTGCCCAGGCGCTTGCACACGTTGTCGCTGCCTTGCATGCGCTGCATACACTGAGTGCGGACATGGAGGAGCTGCGTCAGCGCGCGGCGGCACCTGAGCTTACAGGTGGTGAAATCCCTATCGAGGTGCATGCACGTGCCTTAAGAAGCGGGGTGCAGAGGCTGACTGAAGGCCGATTGAAGTCGGCGAAAAGGATCGAGGAGTCGGTCAAGGGTGTATCCCAGACTTTGAACTCGGAAAGGCACTGATTACTACTCACGTTTTCTTCTTGACACCATTCATGTATCTCTAGCTCGCGGTACGCCCGATGATGTATTTTCTTGTTGTACACGAAGTCCGTCTACTTCCTATTACCTCTGCCCATTTCACTGTTCGTCCATCCCATGCCTCCCCTCGTTGCCGTCACCGTATTGAACGCCGCGCAGTACAACGCCAAGTCACATGTTGACACTGCGCCGTGAATTTTACTTGCTGCGATCTTTGCCATCACTGTTAACTGCGAGCGCTGATGCTGCTGCTCTTGTGTACACCGCCTGTGCTGCGCATCCTACTATATAATTTGCGCTCGACATCGCCAATTTACTTTACATTCTCTTTTACTTTTTTTCCACACTCACGAACAATCAGCCAAAATGGAGGAAGAAGTTGCAGCACTTGTAAGTGTGTGTCATGCGGGACGTGAGCACTGATGCTGAGTTGCTGTCCGTCATCTTCAGGTTATCGATAATGGTTCCGGCATGTGCAAGGCTGGCTGTAAGTTTGCGCATTTCGAGAGCTTGGACGCATTTTAATCTGACTGATCTTCTGCAGTTGCTGGTAATTAAAATTGTATACTATCGCTCTACACTGCCCCTAATTGTCTTCAATAGGTGATGATGCCCCCCGTGCCGTGTTCCCGTAAGTAACACTTGGACTACTTTCGAATTTATGCTCAAAATTTACCCAGGTCTATTGTCGGTCGTCCCCGTCACCAGGGCGTAATGGTGGGCATGGGCCAGAAGGACTCCTACGTTGGGTATGCTTTAACTCCGTGCTGGGCTTCCAAATTCCGCCCTGATAAGTGTTCTGAAGAGACGAGGCACAGTCGAAGCGTGGTATTTTGACCCTCAAGTATCCGATCGAGCATGGTATCGTCACCAACTGGGATGACATGGAGAAGATCTGGCATCACACGTTCTACAACGAGCTCCGTGTCGCACCGGAAGAGCATCCGGTCCTGCTGACGGAGGCGCCGCTCAACCCGAAGGCGAACCGAGAGAAAATGACGCAGATTATGTTCGAGACATTCAACGCACCCGCATTCTATGTCTCGATTCAGGCCGTTCTTTCTCTCTACGCGTCTGGTCGTACAACGGGTATTGTGCTGGATTCCGGTGATGGTGTCTCGCATACTGTCCCAATTTACGAGGGTTTCTCGCTCACGCACGCGATTCTGCGTCTCGATCTTGCCGGCCGTGACTTGACGGACTACCTAATCAAAATCCTGATGGAGCGCGGCTACCCGTTCACGACGACGGCCGAGCGTGAAATCGTGCGCGATATCAAGGAGAAGCTGTGCTACGTCGCCCTCGACTTTGAGCAAGAGATGCAGACGGCTGCGCAGTCGTCGGCGCTCGAGAAGAGTTACGAGCTTCCGGACGGTCAGGTCATTACGATCGGCAACGAGCGGTGAGCATCAATAATTTCAAAAAAAAAAAAGTTGCCTGAAATCATTGGCAGGTTCCGTACTCCTGAGGCGCTGTTCCAGCCGTCGTTCCTCGGTCTCGAAACAGCTGGTATCCACGAGACGACGTACAACTCCATCTACAAGTGCGACCTGGACATTCGTCGCGATCTGTACGGAAACGTTGTGTTATCGGGTGGTACGACGATGTATCCGGGTATCGCGGACCGCATGCAGAAGGAACTCACTTCGCTGTCGCCGTCGTCGATGAAGGTGAAGATTGTCGCCCCGCCGGAGCGCAAGTACAGTGTCTGGATTGGAGGGTCAATTCTTGCGTCGCTGTCGACATTCCAGAACCTGTGGTGCTCGAAACAAGAGTACGACGAGTCAGGGCCGACTATTGTACACCGCAAATGCTTCTAAGCGGCCGTTTTGATGGTTGCGGGTATGGAAGGATTGGAGCGAAGAGAACTGAAACGTTGTTTTTGTTTTCTCATTCTATTAGAATCCGATTCGACGGTCGTCGCGCTGAGGCCTTCCTGGTATTGCTGTCTGCTTATTTTCACACTACATTACGACTTTTGAACGAACTACCTATCTTTAGCCCAGGTAAACACTGATATCTGCGGAGTGTGTTTTATGAGACGGCTGAGCATTACTGTTTCGGCTCGAACGAAACGTTTCTCAGCAACAGCGGAGTGCGGTCCGAGACAGCGAGGCTAGTGGGTGCGACAGCTCAAGTAATATGATCTGACAGCCTATGAGTGGGACTGAGCAATGACCGTTTTCAATTCCTCGTCCATTCCCCAGCCGGAGGCCTCCCGTTTCCCTGCGACGTTGAACACGATCTGATAAGTGTCATCAAAAGCATGCATCAGACCCATGACGCGTAAGTCCCCGCGCTCGTTGAGGCGACGTGAGATGTCCCAGAAGCAGTAAGTCGAGGCAATCTTCAGGCTGTTTTCCTATTAAAACCGCCCCTTATAAGTATGGAGTCAACTAAGGAAGAGGAATATAATATTTGCGGACCTCAACAACTTTCCTGAACTCTGCAAGCAGCTTTTCAATCACAGCTAAGACTACCTTTCGTGCCGTCTTCTTCGTATTGGGCATGACCACGGATTCCGTTGGGAAATTGAGGCCATATCCTTCGTAGCCAGGCCACTAGCGAAATCGCAACAAGAATGGAATTTAGTGTAGGCATCTAATGGATTTTAAAAAAAAATGACACAGAAACATACGTGAAAGCCGAGCTTGATTATGCCGTGCGGGAACCCAGATGGTCCCTCTACGTCGTCGCTGATCTGCAGCATGCAACCCAGGGTGGGGTCCTGCGCGGCACCCATGTACACGAAAGGATGATGCCGGCCTTCCTGTGCACCGTATGTATCTTCGCCGGGCGCGCGGCTAAGCACGGTCTGCGGAAGGACCGTCACACTTGGGTTTTCAGGGAGCGTGATGACGCGGCGCAAGAAGCGTCCTTTCGTGAACGGGCGCACAGGCTGAGCAAAGGGCGCCGGTGGAGGAGGCTTTTTTGGCATAAACACAGAGAAAGTCTTCTTTCCAACCATGTACGTCCCAAATTCGGAGGCCCGAGCGTTTGTGTGCGAAGTCTGGTTCAGACACGAAGATGGCCCAGGAGGTGATACAGCCGAGGAAGGCAGATTCGTGCCTGGATTCTGACCAGTAGGTGCTGGCGTCGGGAGGGCCTGGGGATCCTTGATCCTTTCGTGTATAGCTACGCATCTTGGCGGGTGCGCCTTTGCCAGCCCATTGAAAACGCCTTTGAGAACTTGACCATTTAAAGGCACGGCGTTGTATACGGGAGGTTGTCTGGCCAGCCTCTCCTCGCAGTTCATCTGGGCATCCCACTCCCTTCGTCTCAGCCGGGCATATATATGTTCTGGCATGGCAAAACCTTTCCGTGTGTCAGTATGCACGACCAATAAAAGGAAATAGAAACGGGACTCACTAAAACTGCTGAGGTGTTCGGAAGGTCGATCAGTGAGCTCCTTCGCAGGTAAGCAGGGGTCTTCGAGATTAGGAACGGACTGGACGCCTTGGAGGTCTCATTTTATGGACCAAAGTTCAGCTTTGATTTTGCAAGAGCCTTGCAAAGCCTGTTGTATACAGAAAGGTGGTGCTGGTATCAGAGTGCGCAGTCATTCAAAGCAAAGTCCAATGAACGACGCTTATGGATCAAAGCGAGTTTCTGGCTTAGACGTCAAAGCACAGAAAAGATCGACAACAAGGACGTTAACGACGGTAGGCCATAGTCAACATTGTTCATCTTAGTCGAATCTCTCGTGCTTTGACGACCGGTCAAGAAGAATGCAAGTTGGAGTATCAAACTGTTGAACAGCTGTAAGCGGAGTTCGTCATCGAAGCTCTTGGGCAAGATGAAGGGGGGTGCAGCCCGTAAGATCTGTATATGTCGTCTTCTCAGTAGGAGCTTTACAAAGACCTGCTCGCCATAGGCCAGCTTGGTGAGACATCGTGTTCTGCATGAGAGAACTTCAGCAGTGAGACGTATGAGAGGCATTGAGAGCGACAAAGAGTTGAAAAAGACTGGCACTTTGTCGTCTCGTCACGTGAGAGGACTTTAATACGCGTCTGTCTTCAGCGGACTTCGAATCTTGCGCACGCCTGCTCACAGTCCGAACGAATTTTCAACCTCTACACTCGCACTTTTGGTATGTCTATAACGGCAGCGGCGCACTTCTTCGTGTCGTATGTATGCACTTTATTTAGCCTAACTGCTCCTAGCATGCTCTACATAACGTTCGAGTGCTCTCAGTGAATCGTGTCCATGCATAAAAGGCTGACGATATACCGGACGAAAGTCCGGCTTACTATGTAAGTTGTATCTAATCGACCTTTCGCTGTCGGTAGAAGTCACAAGGCAAATCTTTTTCATCATTCGCGTACAGCGCTCGGTCCGCCAAGTTGACCCTCGGCGCATCTGTCTGATTTATACTTAAAGGTCATTCCCGAGGCTTGGCGATGCCTTCAGCCGCTAAGTCTCTGCTGGGAATCTGTCCTACTTGCAATCTCCAAATTCATCATGGGATACTCGTCTGTTTTCAAGTTACTCTTTGCTTCTGGTTTGCTCGGCGGCTGTAGGGTGGGTGCTGCATCAGAACTCGGTCCGAAACCTAACCAGTTCAGGAATCTCGTAACGTTCGGAGACTCATACACGGATACCATCTTCACTGGAGACGCCGGTGTCTCGTGGCCCGTGTACGCAGCCGACTATGGCGACTTCAATCTTTTCCCCTTCGCTCGCTCCGGAGCAACATGCTCAAACAATCTTACGAGCGAGCCGTTCCCATCCGTCACCGAGTTCCAGCTCCCGCTGTACTTCACCGAGCTACAGACCGGTCTTCTGGATCTCAACCCGGACGAGACGATCTATACACTGTGGATAGGGACGAACGACGTCGGCGTGAGCGCTCTGCTCACTGGCGGCCAAGCACCGGGCGTCACGGTTGTGGACACTGTCAGCTGTGCAGTGGACTGGGTGAAAAGTTTGTACGAGAAGGGGGCGCGGAACTTCCTCTTTCAGAATGTGAGCCAGGCTGCATGATTGTCGAAGAACAAACTAGACAGAAGCCACCTTATAATCAGATGATCCCTCTGGAGAACACTATTTTATACTCCAGTGTTACGTACCCAAATCATTATTGGACCGGCCAGCACAACGCGACAGAATGGAGCCTCTTTATGACCGAGCTGACGACCACCGGGAACGCTCTGGCTAAACTCATGCTGAGAGACCTCGCGTCGACCCTTTCAGGGACGCACATTGGTAAATTGTTTTTTTGCTTTGTCTTGATTAGCTGGGGCTGATATTTATCTAGGCTTATTTGACTCCCATTCGCTCTTTTCTGACATAGTTGCCCACCCGGATAAATCTCTGAACGGCACGGCACCTCTGAGTGTCACAACACCCATAAAATCGTGCATTTTTCAGGCGAACGAGAACGTAGGCCTTGACCCAGGGAACTGCACAACAGCGAAGGGCACGGATGTCGACAGTTATTTATGGTAATGATCCTAGTTGTTCTGTTTTCTTTTCTATGATACTAATGTATTCCCTGCCGCAGGTACGATGAGCTGCATCCCTCGGAGCAAGCAGACAGAGTAGTTGCGAGAGAGCTCACTAATGCCGTCCTGCGCAAGTCTGACAATTGGGTGACTTGGCTCAGCTGATTTACTCAATAAATAACTCTTTTTCTCTGAGTCCCAACTCTAGACTCGTGATTCACCGAGTGTTTATACCACGTGAAGTAGCTCTTGCACTTGAACAACCTGTTGATGTCTCGATATTGGAACTGGAGATTTGTACTGCGTCGCCACTATATCGAGCAACGGCAACGCCAATTCATGCCCGTATGCACTTCGAACATACACTTGATCCCGTTGAAACTTGGCAGAGCATATATATTTATGACACTGTTCTTTAACTGAGTAACATATGTTATTAGAAAGAAGGAGGATATAGTGTTGATATCCACTGGCGCGATGAGTCATCGCCAGCCACATCCGGCTCTTAGATTGGCGTACAGCCATGCTCATCTAAAGCATGTACAGCTAGCGCCAGTCCGCGCTACAGATCGCATACTGCATTGATTCCGTCCCGTGTACCGTCCAATATGCCTTCATCGGGTGAAAAGAGTCTGTTGCCTGCTCGAAGAATCTAAGCCTATTTCATCTGCGCGGCTAAAGCTCTTCGTGGCGACGAAGCAGAAGCGGATGGATGCGCAGAGAGATGAAAGCCGGGTTCGTTCTTTGGAGATGGTTCGTGATCTAAAAGAGTGTCGTCATCAGCGGCCACACAAAGTATGTCATAGAGTTGTCCAGCCACATGAGACTAAGGCAATCCTAACATGAGAATCTACGCGCTATCGCTGCAACCGACGGAGTTTGGGATCGTCTGTATTTTTCGTACACCCGAAAGCTCTTCCTTAAAAAATTGAATTTGAAAAATTGTGGATGGCTGGCCTCGTTGTCAGCGGATATAATTTCCATTTGGGAGACGCTATCTAGGTTGGTTACGGGACTATGCCAGACACGATAGTTGGGGCCGAATCTCAACAAGGAAAGATAGATCACGACTGTTCAGGGGGCTCCGGTCCCTGGAGTCGCTAGCTCAATCGGATATTACACGGGGTGGTGGAACCTTCTCCGAGTCACCTATTGAATTCTCCGTTGTAAAGGGCACTGCATCGAGCGGCGTGCTACTTTCAGAGATGATAGTCTAGAACTAAGGCTGCACGTTGAGTGCTCCGGATAACAACCCCGCAGTGCATGCCTGGGATTGGATGCCAGATTGTCAAGGGACGCGTTAAATTTAGCACTATCTTCGTCATGGCCTGCGGAAATAATCTCTTCGGCGTACGATACTCTCATTTCCGGAAAGTGTGGTGTATTTAGAACGGTCCGCCTTCGGGAAGTGTGGACAAGGAGAGTACTATTATAAACGGCCGGTGCAAGTTCCGGAACCATTCGCCTGAGTCCGGAAGTGTCCGAATTTAGACTTGATATGTGGCGACGTCATCCCCAAAGATGATCAGCGCGATCGCCGCGGGCGGCCTCCACAACATCGTATATAACGGACCAGCCCTATGATGTCTCGCCCCAGTTTTGCATGCTATTTCGCCCCATCTCAATTTCCAAAGCCAGAAACTTCCTCTCGCTTCAAAAACAACCAAAATACCCAAAGCGCTTCATGTCTACCAGTCCAAAACCCGCTCCAGTCTACAAGCTCCGCATCCGTGGCGACGCCTTGCTCGAGGCGCCCCGCTGGAACAAGGGCACCGCGTTCACCGCCGCAGAGCGCGCAGCCTTCGGGCTCACGGGCCGCCTCCCCTACGCGGTCAACACTCTCGACGAGCAGTGCGCGCGCGCTTACGACCAGCTGCGTGCCCAGGACAACGATCTCCAGAAAAACGCCTTCCTGCAGAGTCTGAAGGAGCAGAACTTCGTCTTGTACTATGGCCTCCTCGAGAGGCATCTCCGCGAGCTCATGCCGATCATATATACCCCAACGGAGGTGAGTAGTCGCGAGTACTTATGTGTTATGATGGACTCCTGAGGCTATGTATGATCAGGCGGATGCGATAGCTCAGTATTCGCACCTGTTCCGTCGTAGTGAGGGCATGTACCTCACCTTCGCGAACCAGGACACTATGGAGGAAGATTTTCTTGAGCAGGCGCGAGGACGTGACATCGACCTAATCGTATGTTCCGATGCCGAGGCTATCTTGGGAATCGGCGACCAGGGTGTTGGTGTAAGTGCCTAACAAAGATACGTGCCAATTGATCAATTGAGACTAATCTTCTGTTAGGGAATTGGAGTGAGTGACTCAAGTAATTTGTACTTTGATACTTTCTCCCTTCTGACCCACGATCCTAAAGATCTCTACCGCCAAAGCGGTAGTCTACACGTATGTTTTCTGGAGACTCAAGACATGCTCTGTTTGATCAACTTTTTGTCAGATTGATTGGTGCCGTAGACCCTTCAAAAACGCTGCCTGTAACATTGGATGTAGGCACGAATAACGAGGAGTTACTGGGAGACAAACTTTACGTCGTACGTTGCTTGCTTGCTGAATCCATCGGACGAGTATCAAAACAATGTCATACAGGGATGGCAGCATAAGCGAGTTCGAGGAGAGGAGTATGATAGATTCGTTGACAAGTAAGTTCAGGCTTTTCCCTGACCAGCTAAGTCTTTTTAAATATTTTCTTAGATTCGTCCAGCTCGTCCGAAAGTATCTTCCTAAGAGCCTACTGCACTTCGAGGACTTTGGCGTAAGTAATGCGCAACGACTTCTCAGTCTGTACCGCGACAAGCATCCAGTCTTTAACGATGATGTGTGAGTATTTTTGTTATTCTCAAAAACCATGATAATTTATTTTGTATATATTCCAGGCAAGGCACAGGCGCAGTCACCCTTGCTGCACTTATGTCCGCCGTCGGCGTGACAAAGTCATCGCTCGCTGACCAGCGGATTGTGATCTTCGGTGCTGGATCTGCCGGGCTCGGCATTGCGCACCAGCTGCGTGACGCTATGATCGCCGCTGACGGGATCTCGGAGGAGGAGGCGAACGAGCGCTTCTGGCTCATCGACCAATACGGCCTCATAAAGCAGAGCCTCGGGGCGGACCACATCCGCTCGGGCATGGAGGCCTTCGTGCGGAGCGACAACGCGTGGGCGGGGCCCGCCACGGGCGACGTGCAGGCGCAGGCGAACGAGTACGGCTCGTTCGGGCTGCTGGACGTCGTGCGCGCGGTGCACCCGACGGTGCTGATCGGAACGTCGACGAGGGGCGGCGCGTTCACGGAGGACGTCGTACGCACGATGGCAAAGCACGTGGAGCGCCCGATCATCTTCCCGCTGAGCAACCCGAGCCGGCTGTGCGAGGTGCACCCGCACGAGGCGAATGAGTGGACCGACGGGCGCGCGCTCATCGCGACGGGTAGCCCGTTCCCGAACGCCAAGATGCCGAATGGGAAAGAATATGTGTGAGTGTCGTTGATCGAGGGGGTCGTACCTGGTCTGACTTGGTTTCGTCACTTGTAATTTTAGCATTGCGGAGTGCAACAGTAAGTGCCATTGGATACCTGCCAATACACGTCTTAATTCAAATACACCTCCCACAGACGCGCTCATCTACCCGGGTCTCGGGCTCGGCGCGATCGTGTCCCGCGCACGGGCGCTGTCCGACAAGATGATTATCGCGGGCGCGCAGCGGCTCGCGGCGCTCTCGCCGGCGCTGCGCGACCCCGACAACGCGCTGCTCCCCGACTTCGCCGAGTCACCGAGCGTGAACTTTGAGGTCGCGGTTGCGGTCGCGCAGGCCGCGATCGCGGAGGGGCTCGCGGGCCCGGAGGAGAAGGACTGGGGCGTGGAGGAGGTGAGGGAGAAGGTAAGAGAGCGCGCGTGGAGGCCTGTCTATGGGGAGTTTGTGTACGATGAGGATGGGGAGGCGTGAGTAACTGGAGGAGCCGGAGGAAGTGTAAGTTTAGCGTGTTCTTGAAGTTGTAGCAGTATGAATGTGTAGCATCGATTTTAGTCCCCGTGTAGAGACGATTGTAGGATAGGAACCAAAGAGCTTGTAGTCGTGCCGTCAGTTAGCATATGATAGAAAGCACGAAGAGTCTGAAAGTTATGTCATTACCAGGTGTCAGCGCAGTGCGTCGATCGGATTTGGTGCGACGCGACCGCGTCCCGTCCGAGTCCGCGCCGTAGACTCTGAATAAAAGTCTTCTTATCAGTCACACTTTTCCCAGCGCATAAGTCGAGCAAGGCCAAGAGCGGTTCGTGCGATAAGCGTATATCGATAAGCAGCTCGTGCGGGAAGCAGCCCGGGTGTAATACGATATTTGGGGGACACGCACGATGCACACAGACATTTCGAGTAACGAGTTGCGATTGCGTCAAGTTCGAATGGGGCAGGGGCGCAGCTGGTTTTTTACGTCCGGCGATAGCATAGAATGGCGTTGGGATGTAAAGGGGTTGAAATTGGATAGATGGAAAGTCCGGCAGGATTTCTCTTTTCGAATTCCAGATGGTCCCACGGGAGGTGTGGCTTTGGTCACGTGACCGCTTAGTATTGTTACGATGCGTTAACTTTGAGTTGGGGATTGGGAAGCTCGGCATGATTTTTTGTAAGAATCTTTGAGAGGCACCCATTTGGTCACGTGTGTTGCTTAGAGAGACCTATCAGACGCGTTGAGTTGGGGAAGGAATTTGAAAGGGAGATTGCGCGACGAGGATCACGGAGTACCGGCAGCGTCCGAGGATTTAGGAAGATCGACGTCTAAGACAGGTTCTGTCTAGCAGTCTTGAACAGAAGCTAGAGCGAGAATAATATTGAGCTAGGTTGCAGACACTGTGCCGTTGCGTCTTCAGTAGTTCGCGAGACGTCTGAGGGTGAAAGAGAGAAAAGGAAAGGAAAAGCAAATTGTTGAGTAAGCGTCCGTAAAAGGCAATTCAGGTGGCTGTGAAAGTAGCCGACCCCCATGCTGAAAAGTCTCCCCAACGCTAACGCTTGGGGAACGTTTTATAACACGAGCTCATCGCGCGCTCTGTTCTCCTCATCTCCCTTCTGGTTTGGTGAGCAGGCGCTGCGTGGACCTTCCTGGTCTTGTTCGACGACGCTGACCGTCTTTTTTTCTGGTTTGTTTTTTCGCACTCAGACACTAGTCGACGCGACCTTTAGACAGACACCCTTAGACCGAACCACGAGGAGACGCAAACTGCAGCCATGGCTACTCCGAACGGTCATCCAATCTGTGGCGCCAATGAACGCCCGCTCGTCATCCAGTTGGGAAAACTTAGAGTGCGTCTTTTCGTTCTCGCTCGAGACGCGCCCAGCTCAGTTTCACCTTCGAAAAAAAGTTTTCGATTCCCGTCAGTGCGTCCGGCGACGAGTGGGTCGCCGCCGAGGTGCTGCGCGAGGAGTTCGTGCACTCCGAAAAAGTCGGCGACGCGGTGGAGACTACGGCCGAGCTCGAGGATGCCACGGAGGCCACCGTCGAGCTTTTTGCCCGCTTCCTTGCCTTCGCCGCCGACAGCCTCAGCCCCCACAAGAAGTGCGCCAGCGTACGCACAGCCGTCCTTCTCTCCGCCTTCCGCACCTTCACGGACGCGTACCTCGCCAAGAAGGACGTGCACACGCTCACGGTTTCCTTCGACATCGACGCGAGGAAGACCGTCCTCTCGTCTTACTACTCTGCCCTCGCAGCGCTCGAGGCCCAGAACGTTGCCGACATCCCACGTGGGCCACCCTCCGCCCTTCTTTCCGCTGCAGAGGAGGGCGAGGCTTCGATTTACGCGCTTTTCGGTGGCCAAGGCACCAACGAAGTCTACTTCGACGAACTGCAGGCTCTATACGATATCTACAAGCCCTTCGTCGCGCCCCTAATCACTACACTCACAATAAACGTCCTGCAGCCCCTGGCGATCGCATCCGCCTCATCATACTACGCGTACGGGCTCGATGTCATCTCCTGGCTCTCCGGCGCCCTCCCGCGGCCGCCGACCGCATACTTCGCGACCGTCCCCGTCTCTTTCCCGCTTATCGGCCTCACCCAGCTCGTGCAATACCTTGTCGCGTGCCGCGTCGCCCACCTCACCCCGGGCGAGCTGCGTGCACGCCTGCACGGCGCGACCGGCCATTCGCAGGGCATCGTCTCTGCGGTGGCCATCGCCGCGTCGTCGAGCTTCGAGTCCTTCGAGGACAATTCGGCGAAAGCCCTGCGCTGGTTGTTCTTCAGCGGCCTGCGCGGCCAGGAGGCATTCCCCGTGCTCGCGCTCGAGCCGGGCATCGTGAACGACGCGATCGAGGGTGGCGAGGGGGCGCCGTCCCCGATGCTCAGCGTCTCGGGCCTTGCGCTAAAGGACCTCGAACCGCATATAGCTAAGACGAACAAACACGTCCCCGCTAACTCGCAACTCTACGTCTCGCTCCACAACGGCCCGAAGACGTTCGTCGTAACGGGCCCGGCGAAGGCGCTATATGGGCTTGTAGTGAGCTTAAGGAAAGTCCGTGCTCCGCCGGGCTTGGATCAGAGCAAAACGCCCTTTTCGCAACGGAAACCGGTGTTCTCGGCGCGTTTTCTGGTTGTTGGTGTCCCTTATCACAGCGAGTATATGAGAGGTGCGGCGGAGAAAGTTGTAGCTGACCTGCAGGACGAGGAGCTGTGGTCCTCCTCGGATCTAGCTATTCCGGTCTACCACACTGAGGATGGTGAGTTTTCTTGTCAAGAGTCTATCTTGATTTCTCTTATGCTTATGTGATCGCTAGGCACCGACCTTCGCCAGCTCAAGACATCTGTAACGCGCTCGCTCTGCGACCAGATTTTCACGCAGCCTATTCATTGGACTACGGCAACGAAATTCCCGGAGTCGGCGACTCATGCAATTGACTTCGGTCCCGGAGGACTTAGCGGTATCGGACCTCTCACTGCGCGCAACCTCGAGGGTCGTGGTGTCCGCGTTGTCGTTGTGGGAGAGAAGGGCAAGGGAGGCGCTGAGCTGTATGACTCCCAGGAGGTCAAGCTCGAGCAATGGTGGGAGAAGAAGTGGTCGCCAGCTCTCGTCAGGACAAGGTACATCTTACACTCAATATATTCGAAAATCTGTCTTATGTGTTTCATAGCGATGGCAAGGTCCACATCGACACGCCGTTCTCGCGTCTGCTCGGAAAGCCGCCAATCATGGTCGCAGGCATGACGCCGACGACCGTGAAGGCCGGCTTTGTCAGCGCGGTCCTCCGCGCGGGATACCACGTCGAGCTCGCAGGCGGTGGGCACTACAACGCAAATGCGTTGCGCGCTAAGGTCGCCGAGATCCAGGCGCAGATCCCTGCGGGCGTTGGACTCACGCTCAACGCGCTCTACATCAACCCGCGCCAGTTCGGGTTCCAGCTCCCGCTCTGGCAGGAGCTGCGCCGCGAAGGCGTTCCTGTCGAGGGTTTCTGCGTCGCTGCAGGCATCCCGAGCACGGAGAAAGCGGCGGAGATCATTGGCAACCTCAAGACGGCGGGCATCAAGCACGTCGCATTCAAGCCCGGCTCCATCGATGGTATCCGACAGGTCGTCAGCATCGCGGCGGCGAACCCTGATTTCCCTATCATTATGCAATGGACTGGAGGACGCGCGGGTGGTCACCACTCTTGTGAGGATTTCCACCAACCGATCCTCGCTACCTATGCCTCGATCCGCCAGCAGTCGAATATCTCACTAGTCGGCGGCTCGGGCTTCGGTGGGGCCGATGACATCTGGCCCTACCTCACTGGTGACTGGTCGTCGGACCTCTTCGGCGTGCAGAAGATGCCTTTCGACGGCTTCCTTTTCGCGTCGCGTGTGATGGTCGCGAAGGAGGCGCACACCTCGTCGAGCGTCAAGGACCTCATCGTCGCCGCGTCCGGAGTTGGCGACAAGCTTTGGGAGGGCACGTACACGAAGGAGACCGGTGGCATTCTCACCGTGCGCTCCGAGCTCGGCGAACCGATCCACAAGGTCGCGACGCGCGCGGTGAAGCTGTGGAAGGAGTTCGACGACACTGTATTCAAGCTCGCGAAGGAAAAGCGCGCGGACTGGCTGGCACAGCACCGCACGGAGGTCATCGAGAAACTGAATCGCGACTTTTCGAAACCGTGGTTCGGCTGGAAGAAGGACGGGCGTGTCGTCGCGGATATCGGCGACATGACATACGAGGAGATCGTGCTCAGGATGGTGCGCCTGATGTATGTCGCGCACGAGGGCCGCTGGGTCGACATCTCGTTGCGCAACCTCACCGGCGATTGGCTGCGGCGCATCGAGGAGCGGTTCGCGGGTGTAAATAAAGCCTCGCTGCTCCAGTCATACACGTCGCTCGACGAACCCTCCGCGTTCATCGAGACTTTCTTTGCCACGTTCACCGAGCCGACTCAGCAGCTCCTTGCTGCGGAGGACAAGGCTTTCTTCCTCGCGATCGCGCAACGCCCTGGCCAGAAGCCGGTTCCGTTCATCCCTGTTCTCGACGCGAGTTTCGAAGTCTGGTTCAAGAAGGTATTCTTCTATTATTGTTTTCCTCGTATACATCCCAATGAGTATAATTTTCTAGGACTCGCTCTGGGCCGCAGAGGATATCGAGGCTGTCTTCGATCAGGACCCGCAGCGCGTCTGCATTTTGCAAGGTCCGGTCGCCGCCAAGCATTGCAAGGTCAAGGACGAGCCGATCGCCGATATGCTCGGTGGTATTGCGACAAAGCTTTCGGAGAAGTTGCTGGACCGGTACTACAACGGTGACGCTTCCAATGTCCCGATAGTCGACTACCTGGGACGTGCGCCCGTTCAGCAGGTCGCTCTGCCCTCGGGTGTCGCAGTCCAGGAGAATGGCGATGCAGCGACGTTCACCATCGGCTCGGGCATTCCTCAGACCGAGGCCTGGCTCGAGGCGCTCGCGGGCAGCGAGCTCTCGTGGCTCCGTGCTCTCCTCGCTTCCCCAACAATAGTCCAGGGCACCTCGTACGTCGACAACCCACTCCGTCGCCTCTTCGCGCCGCGCGCCAACCAGAAAGTTGTCGTCCAGCTCAAGAATGGCGTCCCAGCATCGGTCGCTCTCTTCGGTTCTGCCCGCTCATTCGGCGAGCACAAGCCCGAGTTTAAGGCCGTCGAGGTGAAGTACGACGATGCGTCAAAGGAAATTGGAGTCACCATTTTTGAGGACCGCCGCAACGTCTCGGTCCCGCTCAGTCTAGTGTTCACCTACCGCCCAGATATGGGCTCCGCGCCGATCCACGAGGTCGCGGAGGGCCGCAACAAGCGCATCAAGGAATTCTACTGGAAGCTGTGGTTCGGCGATGACAGCAGCCTGCCCGAAATCAACGTCCGGGAAACATTCAAGGGCCCGCAGGTCTCGATCGCATCCAAGGATGTCGAGCAGTTCTGCTCAGTGGTTGGGAACGACGGTGAGGCATTCAAGGCGGTGCGCAGTGAAGATGTGCAGGCGCCGATGGACTTTGCCATTGTCACGGGCTGGCAGGTTCGTTGGCATTCGGCTACTATCAGAATTTAGTAATTTACCTTTTCCCCGTAGGCAATCATGAAAGCCATTTTCCCTAAGTCAATCGATGGAGACTTGCTCAAGCTCGTGCACATGTCGAATGGCTTCCGCATGGTCGACGGACAGAAGCCACTCCAAGTCGGAGACGTGTGCCACTCTGAGGCACAGGTTGTCGCAGTCATCAACAACGACAGTGGGAAAATCGTCAAGGTCAAGGGCCACGTTCTCCGCGAAGGCAAACCCGTCATCGAAGTCTCGTCGTCGTTCCTCTATCGCGGGCGCTTCACGGACTTCTGGAACACTTTCGAGATCATCGAGGAGCCTGACTACATCGTCGAACTGAAGTCTGACTCTGCCGTCGGCGTCCTTCAGTCTAAGGAATGGTTCGAGTGGCTCGACGACGCGAAGCCGCTAAAGGCGGGTACGGCCCTCACCTTCCGCCTCAAGTCGGAAGTCTCGTACAAGGACAAGACAGTCTATTCCTCGGTCGCCGTCCTCGGTGACATCTTCATTCGTGACGCACTGCAGAAACTTGTCAAAGTCGGCACCATCGACTTCGAGTCTGACAACTGCCAGGGAAACCCGGTCGTCGCGTACCTCAAGCGCCATGGCACCGCACAGAACACGACCGCGCCGCTCTCGAATGAGGGCTACAGCCTCGTGACAGGAAACGTCTCGACGGTCTTCAACTCGCCGCTCACAAACGAGCCGTACTCGAAGGTGTCGGGCGATTTCAACCCGATCCATATCAACCCCTACTTCTCGGACTTCGCATCGCTCCCTGGTACGATCACGCACGGTCTCTGGTCGAGCGCAGCGACGCGCCGTTATGTTGAGAACGTTGTCGCAAACGGTCGTCCTGACCGCGTTCTCTCGTAAGTCTTCGTTTTTGGAAATACTTTTGGTCTTTCTGAATACTGACTTCATCTTATAGATACGATGTTTCGTTCGTCGGCATGGTCTTGCCCGGGGACGAGCTTAAGGTCGACATTAAGCACGTGGGCATGCGAAATGGTAACATAGTCGTAAAGATCTCCACTTCAAACTCAGCGGGCGATAAGGTCATTGAGGGCTCTGCGGAGGTAGCGCAACCGACTACCGCCTATGTCTTCACTGGTCAGGGTTCGCAGGAACCTGGCATGGGTATGGACCTCTACAGCAAGTCTCTGGCTGCCCGCGCTGTTTGGGAGGGCGCTGACGCCCACTTGCTCGCCGTATATGGCTTCTCAATCGTTGATATCGTCAAGAACAACCCGAATGAAAAGACCGTTCATTTCGGTGGTATCAAGGGCCAGGAGATTCGCCAGCGCTACATGGACATGTCCTACGACACGACGGACAAGGATGGGCAAATCAAGACGCTGCCGCTTTTCGCGGACATCAATAACCGCACGCCGCAGTATACGTTCAGCCACCCGGGGGGTCTCCTCTTCGCGACGCAGTTCGCACAGATCGCACTCGTGGTGACTGAGAAGGCCGCGTTCGAGGACATGCGCTCGAAGGGGCTCGTGCAGAACGACTGTGCCTTTGCCGGCCATTCGCTCGGCGAGTACTCCGCTCTTGCGTCGATCGCGGACGTCCTCCCCATCGCCTCACTCGTTGACGTCGTCTTCTATCGTGGTATCACCATGCAGCGCGCGGTCGAGCGCGACGAGCTGAACCGCTCGAACTACGCGATGTGCGCCGTCAACCCGAGCCGCATCTCGAAGACCTTCAACGATGCAGCGCTCCGGGAGGTTGTTGACTCCATCTCCCACCTTACTAAGCTCTTGCTCGAGATCGTTAATTACAATGTCGAAGTAAGCCTGATTTCTTACGTATTTACTTTATATTTTGTCTAATAACTTCATCAGGGTCAACAATACGTCTGCGCTGGCGAGCTCGTTGCGCTCCAGACATTGACAAATGTACTGAACTATATTAAAGTTGAGAAGGTCGACATCGCGAAGGTATATGAACCCGTCTTTTCCCTTCATAAATGTACTAAGCTCAGGACCAACAGCTGACTGAAAAGTTCTCTGTCGAGCAAGTGAAAGAGATGCTCGGCGAGATCATCAAGTCGTGCTTTAAGAAGGCGGAAGACCAGAAGGCGGCCGAGGGCTTCATCAAGCTTGAGCGAGGATTTGCAACCATCCCCCTTCCTGGCATCGATGTGCCATTCCATTCACGCTACCTTTGGGCCGGCGTTATGCCTTTCCGTGCCTGTAATTTTTTTCTTTTTCTAAAAGTATCTCAATCTGACGTTTGACTCAGATCTCTCGAAGAAGATTAACATTGCGCAGATCAATCCCGACATGCTCATTGGGAAATATGTTCCTAACTTGGTCGCGAAGCCGTTCGAAGTCAACCGCGAATATGCACAGTTGATCTACGACCAGACGTTGTCTCCGCGTCTCGACAAGGTTCTCAAGCACTGGGAGCGCGACAACTGGTCCGATGACGAACATCGGCAGCGTCTTTCGTACACGATCCTCGTCGAGCTGCTCGCTTACCAATTTGCCTCGCCTGTACGCTGGATCGAGACGCAGGACATTCTTTTCGCGCGACACGACTTTGAGCGTTTCATCGAGATTGGCCCGAGCCCGACGCTCACCGGAATGGCCACGCGTACGCTGAAAGCTAAATATGAGACACAAGACGACTCGGTCAGCCGAACGCGTGCGATCCTCTGTCACTCGAAAAATACGAAGGAGATATACTATGAATTCGAGGACGAGGTGATCGAGGCAGACGTTGGAGCTACCGTTGACACGACGCCTGCCGCTCCTGTTGCCGCTGCCGCCGCGGTCGCTGCTCCCATTGCTGCCCCCGCAGCATCAGCCGGTCCTGCCACCAGTATCGCCGACGAGCCTCTCAAGGCGGTCGATACTCTCCGCGTGATCATCGCGCAAAAGCTCAAGAAGAACGTCGACGAAATTCCACTCTCTAAGTCGATCAAAGATCTCGTCGGCGGTAAATCCACCCTGCAGAACGAGATCCTCGGCGACGTTCAGCTCGAATTCTCATCCGCGCCGGAGAAGGGCGAAGAGCTCCCGCTTGAGGAGCTTGGCTCCGCAATGCAATCAGGCTATACAGGTGCACTTGGCAAGCATACAGGTGGTCTGGTTTCGCGTCTCGTGGGCAGTAAGATGCCTGGCGGTTTCAACCTCTCAGCAATCAAGGCTCACCTCTCGAAGACCTGGGGCCTCGGTTCTGCGCGCGCGGACGGCATAATGCTTCTCGGTCTGACTATGGAGCCGCCGAAGCGTCTGAGCTCAGAGGTTGAAGCAAAGGCATGGCTCGACTCCATCGTGCCAATTTATACGTCTCGCTCGGGCATTTCACTCTCACAGGGTGGTGCGGCCAGCGGTGGAGGCGGAGCTTCTGGTGGCGCGGTGATCAACAGCGAGGAGTTCCTCAAGTTTCAAACCGACCAAGAGAAGTTCGTCTCGCAGCAAATCGAACTCTTCATGCGCTATCTCAACCGCGACTCCCGCTCGGGCGAGATCGCTTTTGACAACGAGAAGACGAACTCGGCGGCGTTGCAAGCTCGCCTGGACGCGATTACTCGCGAACACGGTGACCTCTACCTCGATGGCATCCAGCCAGTCTTCGACCCGCTTAAAGCGCGTCATTTCGACTCTTCGTGGAACTGGGTCCGTCAAGACGCTCTCCTCATGTTCTATGACATTATCTTCGGCCGCCTGACTACGGTAGACCGCGAAATTACGGCGAGATGCATTCAGATCATGAACCGCGCGGACCCGACGATGCTACGTTACATGCAGTATCATATCGATAAGGTAGATCCAGAGCGTGGACCGACGTATAAGCTCGCAAAGCAATTTGGTCAGCAACTCATTGACAACTGCAGTCTCGCAGTCAATCAGGGACCGTTG